>AWOL01S0017092.1:59920-362131 GCA_000715115.1 Nicotiana otophora
ACCACAATCACCCCAACCCCTACCCTCCACCACATTAGTTCCTTTGAGTTTGTGTGAATTTTGAAAAGAATAATTAAATTCTTAAAGAAAATAAAGTCTCATATGAGGGGAGGGTGAGGGAAGGAGTACAGGAAACATGAGAATTTTGGGGAAGGTAGGTTGAGAAGATTAGCATAAAAAATTATTTTCCTAAAAATATTTTATAATCTCTAACCAAACACTAGAAAATATTTTTCGAAAAAAGTTTTTCACTCACCAACCAAACAAGGGGAAATAAGCGATAAAATACTCATTTTCAAAGAACACATTTACCAAGAAAATATTTTCCTTCATACCAAACACACCCGTAGACTTAATTATATACTCCCTCTGGTTTCAATATATACAAGGTTGTTTGATTCGATTTAAAGTTTAAGAAAAAAAGACTTTAAAATTTGTGATTTTAAATGTTTAAGGGGTAAAATTTTTGTAAGATCATAATATTTGTGCGAATATAAAAATATGTCATTATTATTGATACGGATTAATAAAAAAAGTGTGTCATATAAGTAGGATTAATATAACATACCAAATAGTGAATAAGAAATAATACCAGGATAACTAATCACAGCCTAACTAATTACAGTCTTCAAATCAAACGACCGTAATTTTCATATTTTGTTCTTCTTTAAATATGTGATCAACATTATCTGGTTATCATCAACAATATCTGATGATGTCACACCATTTATAGAATCCTTGAATGCGTAATTACTCTTTCGTTCTATTTTGTGTTCCTATCACTTTATCATGAATATGTTTATCAATCATAATCCAATGTGACTCCATCCAAACAGTAGTTATATTAGAGAATTAGAGAGGATAAGAGCTTTTTGGCCTGAAAATTATGCAAAAGTTTCTTTATACCATGCGGTGGCTGACATGGAAGAATAATTAGCAGTGGCGGCCATTGGCTCAATCCATTCATACTTTCAGATTATAAAAAGAAAATCTAAGATATCCCTTCTTTAATTTAGTCGGTGGATTTCGTCATCCAAAGCGCGTTAACAAATTTGGACTTTGTTCAGCAGATTTTCTCTTTGAGTTCTTACATTGTGTATCCTCTTATAAGAAGTGTAAACTCGAGCCGATATCGTAGAATTCTTGGCTTAGTGCAATTAGGAAATATTCAAACTGAGAAAAGAATGCAGGGAAATTAAGTTAAACTTTTTATGTAAAGGAAAATACGTTCATGTTCTTGATATGTGAAAAAAGGTTGTTTACCCGCAAAACGGATAATAATTGAATTTATGTGCGACTCTAACGATACGTGATATCACTTGGTACAAATTGAGAAAATATGTATATTGATGTTGAAATTAACTGTAAAAGAAATAAATGCAAACCAAATGAGCCAATTAGTCTTGGCCCTCAAGTTTGATTACCTTCGAACCAAATGAAGACTCCGCTAGTATATGAATAGAGCAACAAAATAATGAGGCTTAAAGAAAGCAATGTATTGCATGAATGAATCCCCCTTCTACAAATGATCAGACCCCCTTTATATAGTAGGGAAGCCCTATTCTCAATATAATTCTAAATACAGTAAGGAATCCCATGATAGATTAATTAATTAGCCTCTCCTTGATATGCGCCGGGATTTCAGCCGAGATTCTCGCCCAATTACGGATATTTCGACTTTCTGTTTTTTGGCTCGATAAGCTTTTCTCGATCTTGGCCGATCTCGATCTTGATCGGTCTCTATTTTGCTCGATCGCGATCTTGATCGGTCTCTATTTTACTCGATCTCGATCTTGGCCGATCTCGATCTTGATCGGTCTCTTGGTCACGAGCTCGGCAATCTAACTTCACATCATGGCTCGATATCATACGAGGTTGAACCTTGGTCTATCACCTCTTGCTTCTTCTTCAGAAAATCCCTTTGTTTAATAATTTACACGCCCAAATTTCTAGAACTCTAATCAAACCGCATACCATCTTAATTCTCTTTTTCCTTGTTCATCAATGGCAAAAACCTCCAAAATCGTGCCGCAAAAGGAGGCCGCTTCTTCATCACGACCCGCCGGTGGTGAGGCTGCGATGGAGCCCCACCCTGAGGAATTCGTTCTTGTAGGGTGCCCAACCGTTATTAACTTTAAGGTCAAGAAGGCCTCCTCGGTATAGGGCTGATGTGAGTCGGCCTCGAGGTACATATGTTCAATCACCGAGAAAACCCTCGACAAAGTGAAAGAGGAATGCAACTGGGGCAAAAAGCATGTGGTAGTCCCATCGCCTGAGGAATCGATTACTACCCACGTGGAAGGGTTCCTAAGTGTTTACACTTACCCTTTAACATTAGGTCCCTTAGACCCTATCATCGTCGCTTCTGTAAGAGATACGACGTGACCCTCGGTGTAACGACCCGGCCAGTCGTTTTGAGTGTATTAGCTCCGATTCCCTATTTACTGCATTCTCCGTATTTGTTTCTGCTTATGTGACGTGTCGGGAGGTCTTGTTTTAGTTCCGGAGTACTTTGGGACACTTAGTCCCTAAAACGGAAGCTTGAGTCTTAGGATTTTGACCGTAGTCGAAATGGTGTGAAGACGACTCTGGAATGGAATTTCATTAGCTTCGTTGGGCGATTTTGGACTTAGGAGCGTGTCTGGACTGCAAATTTGAGGTCTGTAGCTGATTTAGGCTTGAAATGGTGAAAGTTGAATTTTCGGAAGTTTGACCGGGGGGTTCACTTTTTGATATCGGGATTGGATTCCGACTTCAAAAGTTGGAGTAGTTCCGTAATGTTGAATATGACTTGTGTGCAAAAGTTAAGGTCAATCGGGCGTGGTTTGGTATGATTCGGCATCATTTGTAGAATTCAGAAGTTTAGAAGTTCTTAAGGCTTGAATCTGAGTGTAATCATTGGTTTGTTGTTATTTTGAGTGATTCGAACGTTCGACTAAGTTCGTATTGGGTTATATGACTTGTTGATATGTTTGGTTGAGGTCCCGGGAGCCTCGAGTAGATTTCGGATGGTTAACGGACTTAAGTTTTGAGTTGATGAAGTAGCTGAAGAGGTGCTACTACTGCTATAACCGCACCTGTGGAGCGGGCACCGCAGGTGCGAGCACGCAAAAGCATGGCATGAATCGCAGATGCGGGCAAGGCCATGGAAGACAAGGGTCGCTGGTGCAAAGATTTTAACGCACCTGCAGTAGCGCATATGTGAACAAGTGGACGCAGGTGCGGGTAGCTAGGCGAGATTAACTCCGTTGAAGCGAGGCTAGGGCCGCAGATGCGCGCTCGCAGGTGCGGAACCTGGAGCACATGTGCAGGCCCTGGAGGTGCAAGTGACTTCCGCAGAATCAGTATTTTTCACCGCAGATGCGGCGTCGCAGATGCGACAATAGGTCCGCAAATGCGGAAAAGTCTGGGCAGAAGGTTTAAAAGCAAGGGTTCACGATTTTGGTCTTATTTCAACATTTTGGACTCGGACTTAAGCGATTTTGGAGAAGATTTTCGAGGTGATTATCGAGGTAAGCTTCTTGTACCTATTTGGAATCATAAAACTTGTTTCCCCGCTGATGTTCCCGCCTAATTAGTGAGATTTTGAAGTGAAATTTGGGGGTTTAGACTCGTGAGTGAATGAATGGGCTTTTGGGTTAGACTCGTGATGTATGGGCTTTTGGGTTTTGTGATTTTTATCGTATTTCGAGACGTGGGCCCGGAGGCCAGGTTTGAGCCGATTTCGGAGTAGGATTTTGCGCGGTTTGAGATAAGTAACAGTTTTAAATCTGGTCCTGAGCGTATGAAACCTCGGATTATTGTATTATGTGAGTATTTTGGAGATGACGCACATGCTACATAACGGGCGTGGTGGCATGCACCATAGGAATTGAGACTTGGTCAGTTCCGTGGAACTGTAAAGTGAATAACTATTGTTAGCTATATGCTCCCCCTGTGTTAAAGAAATTTGATTGCAAATCATGTTAGAAATTATGCTTAGGCTCTGTGATGGTACTGTTGGGGACCCGCGTAGGTCGCGTACTTGTTGAATTACTTGCTGATTGTTTTCTTGTACTCAGTCATGATTTTACTTGCATATCTTATCTCAACCTCTTCTTGATTCTTGTTCATACACTATGATATCTTTGTTTGGGCTGATCTTTGTGATTTCTGATAGCTCGAGAGAGTAGAGAGGTTGATGATTGAGTGAGGCCGAGGGCTTGTCCATGAGGTATTGATACTATGGCACGTGAGTTGTCCGTGCAGTACGTGAGTTGTCCGTACGGTTCCACCTATTGATACTACAACACGTGATTTGTCCGTGCAGTTCCATATATTGATACTATAGCACGTGAGTTGTCCATGCGGATATAGCGCTTGGGCTACAAGGAGCCCCTCCGAAGTCTGCACACTTCCAGTGAGCGTAGGTACCTATTGAGTGTTAGTATTGAGGGCTGAGAGCCGAGTGATTGAGCTGTTGTGATGAGTTGAGTGACTGTTGCTCTGAGAGGCTGTACTTGCCTTTTCATTTGTTGATGCACTTAATTGCTATCTTTCGTTGTCGTGAAATTTCTGAAAGATTCGATATCCGAATTTACCTGCACTGTAACTGTATAAAATTGATTTGATTGGATTTGCCGGATTTGAAAGCGTGTCTATTCTTTGCTGGAATTATTGAAAATGAATTGTATTTGTATAACTCGTCACTACCTTCTCACTTCCTTATTTATTTCTGTTACTTACTGAGTTGGTTGTACTCACGCTACACCCTGCACTTCATGTGCAGATCCGGGTGTGTTTGATCACGAAGGTCGTTGAGTTCGTGGGCGATCGAGTACCGGAGACTACAAGGTAGATACCGGCATCTGCAGACCTTGTCACTCCTTCTATGCTTCTTTCTTTCATGTATTGATACTTAGACACTGTTTTTATTAGACTGGATATCTGGATGCTCATGACTTGGTGACACCCCGATGTTTGGGGCTATCTTTCCGCATTTTATTTTGAATTCAACTCTGGCTTTTGTAAAAACATTTATAGTGTGAAAAAGCTTTGAATTATCCTTTTTATGAAATATTAAAGAATTTTGAAAGTGTTTTGGAAAGGTCGGCTTGCCTAGTGTCATGATAGGCGCCATCACGACGGGTTAGGTTTTGGGTCGTGACAAGTTGGTATCAGAGCTTAGGTTACATAGGTCTCACGAGTCATAAGCAGGTTTAGTAGAGTCTTGTGGATCGGTACAAAGACATCTGTACTTATCTTCGAGAGGCTGCCGAACCCTTTGGGAAATTTTACTTTCTTGTATTCTATCGTGCGGAATTGATTCGGCTTGAAACATAACTCTTTGAATTCCTTCCACGTGTTCGTATGCGCATGTGAGCTCTCGGTATCAGTTGTGCATCGCCGGCTTGTGATTTCATAATCGAGGTTCGAGATGAGTATTCTGTGTTTTGGTGATGGGCCAGTCTGGAGGATTTGAGGCCAGGGTTAGACCACAGCTTAAGCTCGATAGTTTCGATTATGAGAACTTGTGAGTTTGGACTCATGCGACCGGTAGTGTCCCTATGAGTGGAAAATTGTGACTCGATGAGTGGTCGAATGGCTATATGATGAGTATAATGTGACTGCGGGATGTGTTCAGATGGGTTGAATGTGACGAATAAAGTTTACTTGTGACTCAAGACCTTGCTATGGGGCATTTGATTTCTGTCTTGATTTGACGTATAGTCTCGAGCTGTGAGTGTTTTGAAGGATCTTTAATGTTATTGAATTGTGGAACAAGTTAAATTTCCATGTCTTATTAATGAGTTTGGACTCAGGAAGATTAAGTGCTTACGTAGTAATTGTGGATACGAAAGGGTATAACAAGATGCCAATTTGAGGCTAAGCAGGGGGTTATCTCTTACAGAGTAATCTATGTAGATGTGTTCCTTATAATGTTGAGCGGGAGAGTTTCTAAACTACTAGCGGAGTGTATGTAATGATATTTGGGTTTGAATTTGGTGAGAAAGTTGGCTTGACTGTCAAGAGAATAAATGCAAGCTTAGCGGATGATTGAGGTACTTTATGGTTCGTATTACCTGATCTTCGTTAGATCGACGACTGGATTATGATAATAGTAGAGTATGGGTATGGTGCATTATCAGATATTTTATTATACGGCTTTGATCCAAGTGGGGGAGTCTGCTATCTACGATTTGATTGCACGATTATGTGTTGTATTGGTCTTTGCCCGAGGCATACTAGTGGATTAGTTATGACTTGGAGAAGTTGAAACTGAGGATGGCTCGAGTAAGGAAATTCCTGAATACGGGCTACATTGCACTTTATGAAAAATATGAAAATCATGAAATGAATAAGTTGTTATTTTTGAAGAATGTAGTGCGCACGGAGAATGAATTCGATTGGTGATGTTAAGGCAGGGTTACTCTTTGGGGGTTGTTGTGCTAATAGGGCTTGTGCCTTTCGGCCCGTTTGGGCGGTGCAATTTAGATTTAAGCAAAGTGGGTGACTCCCGAGAAAATTCTAATGGGTTTGAGAATTATATATAGCAATTGAGAATGTTTCCGGACTTGTGTATGGATAAAATATGAGATTTGTATTTTGAGGTGTCGGGACGTGCGGTAATTTTGTATGACGATGGATTCTACATTTCAGTATAAGAAAGGAAAGAAAAATAATTTTAAATTCACACAAGGTATTTTCAGAGTGAGCGTTACAGTTGCGGTATCTATGGAGGTACTTAAGAAGAGTACAATGGCTTACGTTCCTTATGGTGGTGTGGTGTTATGTTATGGTGTCTTGTAGTGAGCTTTGGGTAAGGATCGTGGAGTTCTGATAAGGAGAAGTATCAAATTGAGGTTAATTCAGAATAACTCAAAGTAAATAGGACAACTGGGTAGTAGGCTAGACCAGTATGGTAATGGCATGCTCGGTTCTTTTAGGTAATAATGACGTGAAGACGTTACAGATATTTTGGTGGCAATATTCTTGGGTTTTAGTGATCTGCGTGGCATAGGCGAGTTGGAGGAAATTAGTTCTGATAGCTTGATTAAGTGCAAATGGATTTCAAAGTGTTCTTGATGGTTTCTACCATGGTTTGAACCGGATATTTCTACCAGTGTGGGAACGTGTTGTGTATTGTGATTTTCTCCTGAAAGGAAGCAAGAAGAAGGTTTCTAACTAACCAGATATGTAAATTGCTGGTGACCCAAAGTTGATAGTGAGATTCTTGTGCTTGCCACATAATGGCATGATAGATGTGGTGTGTTCTGCAGGATTATGATTTACATATATAAGGTGACAGTTCATTCTTGAAGGCAAGTTCACGAATTCTGGACAGAATGGTCAGTGTTTTATATTTAGATGAATGTTATAGTTGCTCGGTAATCCCTGAGAGGTGTGCATGGTTCAAAAGGGCATTGTGTTTTGATTTACGGATATTGGTATTGCGGTACTCTCCTGGTTGATCGACTGCTAATATTCAATTTTGCTATGTGGCACGGAAGAATTTTAGGAGTATTCCTCATGGGATGATCGTGTATGAGAGATGTGTTAGACATTCTGGCGGTGGAGTTGGGATCAGATATGGGATTCGAGTGTTATATGGATTTGGACACTGGAGTTCCCAAGAGCAGGTTGTTTCCATGGTTGTGGACTGTAAAGTCATGGCCGAAGCTAGCTAGAAGATAGTATGTGTTATGATTCAGTTATTGTGGGCTTTCGGAGGGTTATTTATCCATATGTGGGTGCCTGGAGTTGATTTGGGGGTCGATTGGTAGGCCCAATTAGGATGTGTATTCTACACCGAGTCAGAATGGTTGGCTCAATACTGTTATTGTTGAGGGATGTGCCATTTGGTTGTTGTTGAGCTTATTCGTGTTTTGATATGTTCGGTGATTTACTCTTCTATGCTACGAGGGGTTGTGATTCGTTGGTTGTATGCACCCATGGTGCAGTTTTATTGGGGGCCTTATAGTGGACATTGGGCGAGATGGGTATTTGGGTGATGCATAAGTGGTTGCGTATTAGTTATGTTCTTTCAAGTTTGTGTGACATTGTGTCATTTTCTTCTTCAGGGTGACGGTAATGCACTTTGAGTACTTGATGTCGGATTGCACTTATTTTGGGCATGGTAGCTGAGGTATTTCATATGGATCAGTGTTTGGATGGGGTCGCACAATGCGGCAGAGTTATGTTGAGATATGATCCTTGTGTTAGATTCGTGTGTTATGGTTCTACGGTGTGTGATGGGTTTTTAGCATTGCATTGGGGTGGTACCCGTCGAGCTTACGGGGCGATTCTCTTATTTGAGTCATTTTTGTGATTGCGTACATTTGGAATGTTGCTTATTGGAGCACGGACTACACGGGTTGTGGCTTTAGATAGAATTGGTGTGTCATATCAGTAGAGTAGCTAGTATTTGATAAGATGAAGTCGTCGGATCTAGGATGGGCGCTATCAGATTTGATTGTGGCATATTTGGAAAGATAATATCGAAAGTCGGCTTAGAAATTTGCTATGGTTCTTGCCGAAGGAGAGGGAGCTCCACGATTGGTGGATCTGATGAATGGTTACGCATCCCCGTGTGTTTCTTTCATCATCGGTAGTGTACAGAGGTTTTAGAATGGAGTCTTGTTTGATATGAGGTTTATTACCGGCATGGGGTTGTTTTGAGCAGCTACTGTGATTAGAAATCATTGCTTCGAGCATTTGAGCTATATGGTATTTGAGTTTTGAGTATTTAAGTTATGGTTACGGTTTTTGGTACAGCTTGTTCAGACTTATACAGTGTGTAGGTTGAGGGATTTTGATCTTATAAGAAATTTCGGGTGTTAGTTATTGGATTCTAAGGCTTGTGGGATAGGTTGAATTTAGAAATTTCAGTTATGTGATGTTATCATACCTATATGGGATAGGGTGACGTGGGATCACCCCCAGGTACGTGCGTGGTAAGATGGAATTATGATTTGGTGGCTTGGAAACAACTCTTGGCACATTCGAGGACGAATGTATGTTTAAGTGGGGGAGGATGTAACGACTCGGCCGGTCATTTTGAGCGTATTAGCCCCGATCCCCTATTTACTGCATTCCCCGTATCTGTTTCTGCTTATGTTACTTGTCGGGAGGTCTTGATTTGGTTTCGGAGTATTGTGGGACACTTAGTCCCTAAAACGGAAGCTTGGGTCTTAGGATTTTGACTGTAGTAAGAATGGTGTGAAGATGACTCCGGAATGGAGTTCTGTCAGTTCCGTTAGCTTCATTGGGCGATTTCGGACTTAAGAGCGTGTTCGGACTGCGAATTTGAGGTCTGTAGCTAATTTAAGCATGAAATGGCGAAAGTTAAATTTTTGGAAGTTTGATCGGGGGGTTGACTTTTTGATATCGGGGTTGGACTCCTACTCCGGAAGTTGGAGTAGGTCCATAAAGATGAATATGACTTGTTTGCAAAATGTAAGGTCAATCGGGCGTGGTTTGGTATGATTCGTCATCGTTTGCAGAATTCGGAAGTTTAGAAGTTCTTTAGGCTTGAATCCGGGTGTAATCGGTGTTTTGGTATTGTTTTGAGTGATTCAAAGGTTCGCCTAAGTTTGTATTGGGTTATATGACTTGTTAGCATGTTTGGTTGAGGTCCCGGGTGCCTCGGGTGGATTTCGGGTGGTTAACACACTTGAGTTTTGAGATCATGAAGCAGCTGAAAAGATGTTGCTACTGGTGTAACCGTACCTGCGGAGTGGGCACCGCAGGTGCGAGCACGCAGAAGCGTGGCATGAATCGTAGGTGCGGGCAAAACCATGGAAGACAGGGGTCGCAGGTGCGAAGATTTTCCTTCACCTGCGGTAGCACAGATGCGGACAAGTGGACGCAGATGCGGGGCAGGTAGGAGAGACTAAGTTAGCAGAAGCGAGGCCAGGGCCGCAGATGCGCGTTCGCAGGTGCGGAACCTGGAGCGCAGGTGTGGGTCCTGGAGGTGCAAGTGACTTTCGCATAAGCGGCATGTTTCACTGCAGATGCGGCATCGCAGGTGCGACAATAGGTCTGCAGATGCGAAAAGGTCTGGGCAGAAGGTTTAAAAGCAAGGGTTCGCGATTTTATTCTTATTTTATCATTTTGGACTCGGACTTAGGTGATTTTGAAGAAGAGTTTCGAGGTGATTATTGAGGTAAGCTTCTTGTACTTGGTTTGGATCATAAAACTTGTTTTCCCACTGATTTCCCCGCCTCATTAGTGAGATTTTGAAGTGAAATTTGGGGTTTTAGGGCTTGAGAATTGTAGAGTGCATTTTGGGGATTTAGATGACCAAATGATGTCGGATTTTGATGAATTTTATATGGTTAGACTCTTGAGTGAATGAGCTTTCAAGTTTTATGACTTTTATCGGATTTCGAGACGTGGGCCCGGGGGGCAGGTTTGAGCCGATTTCAAATTTGGGGTTATAATTTTTTAGTTTTCTTGTGAAATTGATCCCTTTATCCTATATTAATTATCTCATACTGTTTGTGGCTAGATTCGGGGCATTTGGAGAATTATTCGAGGGGCAAAGGCATTTTATAGTAGAATTTTGCACGGTTTTAGGTAAGTAATAGCTTTAAATCTGGTCCTGAGGGTATGAAACCCCAGATTATTGTATTATGTGAGTATTTTGGAGGTGACGCACATGCTAGGTGATAGGTGTGCGGGCGTGCACCGTAGTAATTGAGACTTCGTCTGTTCTGTGGAACTATAAAGTGAATAACTGTTGTTAGCTATATACTCCCCCTGTGTTATAGAAATTTGACTACAAATCATGTTAGAAATCATGCTTAAGCTATGTGATGGTACTGTTGGGACCCGCAGAGGTCGCGTACTTGTTGAATTAGTTGCTGATTGTTGTCTTGTACTCAGTCATGGTGTTACTTGCGTATCATATCTCAGCCTCTTCTTGATTCTTGTTGATACACTATGTTATATTTGTTTGGGCTGATCTTTGTGATTTCGGAGAGCCCTAGAGATTAGACAGGTTGATGACTGAGTGAGGTCGAGGGCTTATCTGTGAGGTATTGATACTATGGCACGTGAGTTGTCCGTGCAGTACGTGAGTTGTCCGTACGGTTCCACCTATTGATACTACAACACGTGAGTTGTCCATGCGGTTCCACATATTGATACTATAGCACGTAATCGGGCTTTATTCTAAGTTAGCATGATTCATCGTTGGCTCGTCAAAAACCTTGCCGGAAAAACCCATTAAGGATAAATATCGGTCTCAGGGAAAAAGAGTGCAACACGTGCTTTTAGACCTAAAGACTTTGTGTCGTTCGCTGAAAAATCCATCATCGTTTCTTGTCGGTCACCTGCAAGTGTTAATCTGAAAAGGAATGGAAAATGGGCGTACCTTAGCATTAATACCGTTTTAGGTGAGATATGTTCCAATTACTTCATAGTTTTTCCCCATTCATCGTTTTGAGCTTGTAGGACCCTTTTTCCGGATACCTCGAGAATTTGGTACGGTCCTTCCCAATTCGGACTCAATTTCCCTTCATTGGGATTTCAGGTGTTGGGGGTGACTTTTCTTAGCACTAAGTCCCCGACATTAAAATATCGAAGATTGTTTCTTCGATTGTAGTATCTCTCGATCCATTGCTTTTGGGCGGCTAATCGAACGAGGGCGGTTTCACGCCTTTCATCCAATAGTTCTAGGCTCATATTCATGGCCTCGTCATTTGATTTCTTTGTTTCACATCGGAACTGGATACACGGCTCTATGACTTTGACCGGTATTAGAGTTTCGGCGCCATAAACTAATGAGAATGGGGTAGCCCCGGTGATGGACTTCGAGGTTGTGCGGTATGCCCAAAGAACTTCAGGTAGAATTTCCTTCCACTTTGCTTTGGCGTAGGTTAGCCTCTTCTTAAGGTTTTGGCTGATGGCTTTGTTGGTTGATTCGTCTTGACCATTCCCCCTGGGATGATAAGGTGTTGATAGGATTCTTTTGATCTTTTGATCCTCGAGAAATTTAGTTACTTTGCTGCCAATGAACTGTTTTCCGTTATCACACACAATTTCGGATGGCATCCCGAACCGACATATGATGTGATCCCAAATGAAGTCGATGACTTCCTTCTCCCTAACTTTCTCGAAGGACTGTGCTTCAACCCACTTAGAAAAATAATCAGTCATAAATAAAATAAATTGAGCTTTACCTGGTGCCCATGGAAGGGGGCCAACGATGTCCAATCCCCACTTCATGAATGGCCATGGTGACAAGACCGAATGGAGAAGTTCCCCGGGTTGATGAATCATTGGTGCATGCCTTTGGCATTTGTCGATCCAGTAAACCCTTTCGCATCTTTTTCCATGTCGATCCAGTAATAGACATCTCTGATTACGTTTTGAACCAGTGACTCGGCGCCGGAGTGATTTCTGCAAGTACCCTCGTGAACTTCCCTCAGAACATACTCGGTGTCTCCCGGTCCCAGACATATCGCTAGTAGACCATCGAACATTCTTCTAAATAAGGTTCCGTTTGCGAACAAAGTGAATCGTGCTACCTTCGTGTGCAGCGCCCTCGATTCTTTTGGATATGAGGGAAGCTTTCTGGTTTTCAAATACTCTATGTATTTATTTCTCCAATCCCAAGTCAAGCTTGTGGAGTTTATCTCTGCATGGCCATCTTCAAATACTAACCTCAAGAGTTGTACGACTACCTCTTAATTGATCTCGTTGTCCTCAACCGATGACACTAAGTTTGCGAGGGCATCGGCCTTACTATTCTGATCTCGAGGTACATGTTGAAAAGTCAAGTTCCTTAAATCAATGCAAAGTTACTTGTAACTTATCTAGGTATCTTTGCATTCGTTCTTCCCTAACTTCGGAGATTCCTTTAACCTGATTCACCACGAGGAGGGAGTCGCACTTGGCTTCGATAACCTCCGCTCCCAAGCCTTACTGTTTACCCGTGAAACGAATAACAATTTAATTTATGCGCGGCTCTAAGGATACGTGATATCACTTTGTACAAATTGAGAAAATATGTATATTGATGTTGAAATTAACTGTAAAAGAAATAAATGCAAACCAAAATGAATCAATTAGTCTTGGCCCTCAAGTTCGATCACCTTCGCTCCCAAGCCTTTGGTCAGTTCGAGACCTGCAATCCTGACCTCATATTCGGCCTCATTGTTATTCAATTTCACAGTTCTAATAGATTGTCTAACCACGTTGCCTGTGGGCGGTTTTAGTACGATGCCGAGTCCGGACCCTTTTGCATTCGAAGCACCATCCGTGAAGAGGGTCCTGATTCCCGAGGACGTACCCGAGTTAATCAACAGTTCTCTTTCGACCTTGGGCATTAGGGCCGGCGTGAAGTCAGCTACGAAGTCTTCCAAAATTTGAGACTTAATTGCTATACGGGGTCGATATTCAATATCATACCCGCTGATTTCTATGGCCCATTTGGCCAACTGTCCCGAAAGCTCAGGCTTATGGGATGACATGGAAGTACGATTTTAGTTTCCTAAAGGCGATTATCAAAGGGAGCGCCAACTTTTCTAGGTAGGGATACCTAGTTTCGGCTAACGTAATAAATTGGAAATTGTCTTCCTTGTTGTTCCCGGACTAGGACTCCACTTACCACTATCTCCGATACTGCCAAATATAAGTACAGTTGTTCATCCTCCCTCGGCGTGTGAAGCAGTGGCGGACTCGATAAGTAATGTTTAAGTTCTTCCAAGTCATGCTGCCACTCCGGTGCCCATATGAAGTCATTTTCCTTTTTAGTAACGAGAAAAATCGATGTCTTTTATCGGAGGACCTGGAGATAAATCGACACAGGGCGTCTTTGTGCCCGGTTAACCTCTGCACGACCTTTACGTTGTCAACTGCTGTGATGTCCTCGATAGCTTTAATCTTATCGGGGTTGATCTCGATTCCTCGGTTGGACACCATGAATTCGAGAAATTTGCCTGACCCGACCCTGAACGCACATTTTTCCGGGTTCAACTTAATGTTATATTTCCTCAAGATACTGAATGTCTCCTGCAAATGCTTCAAATGGTCATGTGCTCGCAGGGACTTAACTAACATATCATCAATGTAAACTTCTATAGATTTTCCTATTTGTTCATCGAACATCCGATTTACTAGGCGTTGGTACGTGGCACTAGCAGTTTTTAACCCAAATGGCATTACATTATAGCAGTATGTTCCGTATTTGGTGATGAACGAGGTTTTTTCCTGATCACCCGGGTTCATTTGTATTGGGTTTTACCCGGAATAGGCATCGAGAAAACTGAGGATCTCGTGACCGGCCGTGGCGATATTAGGCAAAGAAAAAGAATCTTTGGGGCATGCTTTATTTAGGTCTTTGTAATCTACACACATTCGAAGTTTGTTTTCTTTTTTAGGAACTACCACTATGTTTGCTAGCCATTCGGGGTAATTTACTTCCCGGATGGACCCTATTTTAAGGAACTTGGTTACCTCGTTTTTGATGAAGGTGTGTTTGATCTCGGACAGGGGTCTTCTTTTCTGCTTCACCGGATGGAATTTTGAGTTCAAGTTTAGTTTATGGGTGTTGATTTCCGGTTGGATTCCTGTCATGTCGAAATGCGACCAAGCGAAACAATCCATGTTAGCTATAAGAAATTGAATAAGCTTTTTCCTGAGCTTGGGATTTAACCCCGTGCCCAGGTATACCTTTCGGTCGGGCAGACGTTCGATTAGTATGATTTGTTCCAGCTCTTCGACCGTTTATTTGGTAGCGTCGGAGTCATCGGGGATCATGAAGGATCGAGGGACTCTATAATCAACATCTTCGTCAGTACCCTACTTCTCTAGCTGGGTCGAGGCCGACGTCTGTGATTGCTATTCGACCTCCTATTTTCCCTTAGAATTTGACCTCTTCGTCGATGAGAGTGTCGATATTGGAATCACTTCATCAACGACAAACATTTTCTTTGCAGCGGGTTTCTCCCCATAGACTGTTTTGATTCCCTATGGTATTGGAAATATTAGAACTTGGTGAAGGGTCGAGGGAACCGCGCTCATGTTGTGGATCCATGGTTTCGGGAACAGGGCGTTATAACCCATGTCGCCCTCGATCACATGGAACTTCGGCTTTTGGATGATCCCAGCCACATTTATCAGCAAGGTTATCTTGCCCTTAGTAGTTTCACATGCCATGTTGAATCCGTTTAGCACTAGGGCCGCGGGTACAACTTAGTCCTGTAGGGCGAGTTGTTCTACGACCCTTGACCGAATGATATTGGCCAAGCTACCTGGATCAATTAACACACGTTTAACTTGAGTCTTATTCATGAGTCCAGATATTACCAGAGCATTGTTATGGGGCTGCATGATCACTTTTGCGTCCTTGTCGTTAAAGGACAAGGTTCCTTCTGGTATGTAATCTCGAGTTCGCTTCACCCTTGTGATCGACACCTTGGCGCGTTTTAATACCGGCCCTTGGGGAACTTCGACCCCTCTGATAATCATGTGAATAACGTGCTGCGATTCTTCTTGTTCATTTTGTCTATTGGATTCTCTATTTTTGAAATGATTCTTGGCTCGATCACTTAGAAACTCCCGAAGGTGCCCGTTGTTGAATAACCGGGCTACTTCTTCTCTCAGCTGTCTGCAATCTTCTATTTTGTGGTCATGGATGCCATGATACTTGCACATTTGGTTGGAATTTATCTGGGCTGGATCGGTCTATAGAGGTCGAGGCCATCTAGTATCTTTAATGCGTCTAATAGCCGATACGATGGCAGATGCACCAACATTGAAGTCATATTTCGACAATCGTGGTGCTTTTTTAGGTCTGGTATGCCTGTCGAAACTATTCTTGCTCATGAGCCATTGAGAGCTCTACCTCGATCATTTCTACTTTCACCTCGTACAAGGTTGCACCCTGATCTGTTTCCCCTACGATCTTTATTATACGGGTGATATCGATCCCTGTTCAACCTTGGTTCTCGATCAATGTCCCTTTTGGTTCTGTCAACGGGCCTGATAGGATAAACGGACCCTGACGGAGCCCCCAGCTGGTCGTCTTTGACTTTAATCTTCGATTGATATCGATTATGTACATTGGCCCAGGTAACAGCCGGGTACTCAATCAAGTTCTGTTTCAACTGCTTTGAAGCAACCGAGCGTCGTTCATTTAGTCCTTGAGTGTAAGCTTGAACGGCCTAATCATCGGTGACCGGTGGTAGATCCATTCATTCCATTTGGAACCGAGACACAAACTCTCTAAGCATCTCGTTATCTTTATGCTTTACCTAGAAAAGGTCCAACTTCCTAGTCTCAACCTTTATGGCCCCGGTATGTGCTTTTACAAACAAATCTGCAAGCATGTCAAAAGAATCGATAGAGTTAGGTGATAAATTATGGTACCATATCATTGCTCCCTTTGACAGGGTTTCCCCGAATTTCTTTAGTAGCACGGATTCAATTTTGTTGTCCGCTAGATCATTCCCTTTAATCGTACATGTGTAAGAGGTGACATGCTCATTGGGGTCGGTCGTTCCATTATACTTACGAATCTCGGGCATGCGAAACTTCTTGGGGATCGGTTTGGGAGCCGAGCTCGGGGGGAAGGGCTTTTGTACGAACTTCTTGGAATCCAAACCCTTCAATGGTGGTGCCCCCGGGATTGGATCAACCCCAGAGTTATAAGTTTCCACCTTTTTGTCATTTTCTTCGATCTTCTTTTCCCCTGACTCTATCCGCTTTGTCAGTTCCTCGAGCATTTTTATAATTTCGGGTTTAGTCCCCGATTTTGTGGTGACTTCTTGGGGTGGACCGGGTTCAGACCTGCTCGGTGCCTGGGTTTGGCTCTGCAACTGAGTTATCGCCACCTGTGGAGCTTGCAGCATTTCGAAGATCATTCGTAGGCTGATCCCGTCTTCTCCGATATTTTTGGTATTTCGAGCTGTAGATCGGGTTTCACCATGGACGCTATTTTTGGGACTAGTATGCTGGTTTATGTCGATGGCCACATATGAATTAACATCAATCGGATTCACGGGCCGAGTCCCAACGGGGTCTGCGGGTGACCTTACATCACCGAGCATTACGTTGTTATTCTCACCTTGATGGCCAAATCCGTTGACGATATGCAAGGGCAGTAATTGAGAGTTCGTCATCTTTAGCCTGAAATCAAAGACACTTCAAAGAGCAAGTGTAAAATTGTGTGTTTTGTAGAGATTTGTATCAAATAACCACTATTATCATTAGTCCCACGGTGGGCGCCAAACTGTTTACCCGCAAAAGGGATACCAATTGAATTTATGTGCGGCTCTAAGGATACGTGATATCACTTGGTACAAATTGAGAAAATATGTATATTGATGTTGAAATTAACTATAAAAGAAATAAATGCAAACAAAATGAATCAGTGAGTCTTGGCCCTCAAGTTCGATCACCTACGAACCAAATGAAGACTCCGCTAATATATAAATAGAGCAACAAAATAATGAGGCTGAAAGAAAGCAATGTATTGCTTTGTATTGCATGAATGAAACCCCCTTCTACAAATGATCAGACCCCCTTTATATAGTAGGGGAGTCCTACTCTCAATATAATCCTAAATACAGTAAGGAATCCCATGATAGATTAATTAATTGGCCTCTACTTGATAAGCGCTGGGATTTCTGCCGAGATTCTCGCCCAATTGCGAATATTCCGGCTTTCTATTTTTTGCCTCGATAAGCTTTCCTCGATGTTGGCCGATCTCAATCTGTTCGGTCTATATTTTGCTAGATCTCGATCTTGGCGATCTCAATCTTGATCGGTCTGTATTTTGCTCGATCTCGATCTTGGCCGATCTCGATCTTGATCGGTTTCTGGGTCACAAGCTCGGCAATCTAACTTCACATCATGGCTCGATATCACACAAGATTGAACCTTGGTCTATCATGTTCCAGTCTCAATTAGTCATACGAAGGGAAAGCTCAGTTTTGACCGTATATAGAGGCAAACACAAAAATAAAGAAGATACAGAACATCAAATTTTAACGTGGAAAGCCCTTCAAGTTGAAGGTAAAAACCACGGATCATAAAGATCTAAAAAGCTTCACTATAACAACAAGAGGGCTACAATAATTCTCCAAATTGGCTAAACAAAAAGTGTCACACAAGGTGCAACAATAGTGTCATGACCCAAAAATCCGATCGGAGACGTGACGGCGCCTAACACCGCTTGCTAGTCAAGCCATCAATCAACAATGAAAAATCAAATAGAGACATCAATTACCAATCAGCATGAGGGAAGAAGCACAACCCCATACCTGCATGACAAGTTTACATGCCAAAATCAACAATTTTGCAATTCAATTATCAAGTATATCAAACTCAGCATGTATATAGTGCCCGGCTCAATAGCCCTTCAACCCATACAATAACATTCTGCACTGTACGGGTTCCTGACACAAGTCCATCACTAAGCACATATATGACCTGTGTGCTTGCACTTATAGGTTAATACTTGACTTCAGAGGGGCAAGTCCTACCCCAAGTCCTGATCATATCTAAGTCAACGATCAATATCACTTAAGCCCAACATAGGGCCTGGCGTATGTGTATGTGTCACCTCATAATCAATACCACTCATCCCAATGCGGGTCTTACGGACACATCACCTTACTATATGTATTAAATCGGCTCTATGGCCCAAGATTAGTCATCAACCGCTCAAGTCTCAAATGTTCACATCTCACAGTACTCAGCTCCACTTTGTTATGCATATAAGGGCATCAACAACATGTGAGATGACATATGCATATGTTTCATCATGACTGCGAATATGACTATAATTAAAGCAAACGACTCAGTCAAGAATAGCTCTATCATGTCTCAAACAGATATGCACACAGCCTAGAAATGATTTTATAACGAATAATAGCTCACATGGTCATACAATTGAAGAAAATATAGAAATAATGAAGCATGATAGCAAAACAAGGCACATGATAGCCTAAGGTTTACCCGGATCATGAATAACCTCAGTGTATGCACATATGTCTGTCACCTAGCACGTGCGTCACCACCAACATATCTCAAATATCATAGCCAATGGCGCAATTACCCTCAAACCAAGTTTAGAAAAGTTACTTAACTCAAAACACGTGAATTAATACACCAAAAAGCTATTCCCGCGAGAATCGACCTCCGAATGGCTCAAGTATACTAAATAACAACCCAATAACATCAAACATAGCTATAGAAACTAATTTCAAACAATAGAGTTCCAATATTTATCAAATTTCATAAATTAAACTAAAAAGTCAAACCGGGCTCGCATCCCGGAACCCAACAAAAGTTACAAATCCTGCTCAACCACTTCAACACGAATCTAAATATACAGGTTTCATCCAAATCCGACCCATATCGGTGTTCAAATCTCCATTGTTCCTTTCTCAATATTTCTCACAAAACCCCCAATTTTCCCTCTTAGATTTCCTCGACCAAAAGTCAAAATCAAGGACAGAATCACGAACAATAATCAAATCCAAATTATAAATACTTGCCCAACACGAATGGGTAAAAATCGCCCCAACCCGAGCTTCCAATCTAAAAATATGATAAATGAGTACACACCCTTAATTAAAAATATTCTGCCTAGCGGTTACTACTTCTACGGCCTAACTGTCACTTCTGTGACACTGGATCAGCGGACAAACCTAGCAGATGTGGAAACAACGCTACTTTCCGACCTTCCGCTTCTGCAGATCCATTTATGCGGATCCTCTTTTGCGGCTAAGTAGTGCACCTGCTGCGTGCAATTGCACCACGACTAGTGCATCTGCAAACACCCCTGATCCTAGCCATGTGCACTTTTGCGACCTCACGTCCACTTCTGCAGACTCATACTTGCGGAACAAACCTCGTAGATGCCAAAACACTAGACTAGAACTGCCATCCAACTTTAAAATATTCTGAAACACACCTGAGCCTCCGGGATCCCGTCCAATTACACCAACAAGTCCTAATACCTTCCCTAAACCTATCCAATGGATCAAAACACTGAAATTGGTATCAAAAACCATGAATTGTCGCCCAAAATCAATCTCTTAAGTTCATAAACTTCCAACTTCAAACCAGGTGTCCGATTCAAGTCTAAAGAATTCGGTATGAACCCAAACTTTACACACATGTCTTAACTAACATGACGAACCTATTCTAATTTTTGGAATAACAATCTGAACTCGATAGCCTCAAAGTCAACTCCCGGTCACACCTATGAACCTTCCAAACCTTCAAATTTCTAACTTTCGTCAATTAGAGCCTAATCAACTTGGGAACCTCTAAATCCAAACCCGAACATACTCCTAAGTCTAAAATCACAAAACGAACCCACTACAACCATCAAATTACATATCTGAGGTCGTTTACTCAAAAGCCAAATCTTGATCAACCCTTTTAGCTTAAGCTTCAAACCGTCGAACTAAGTGTTCCAATTCATTCCAGAATCTTCCCATAAGCAAACCAACCATCCCTGGAAGTTACAAAATAGCAAGTAAGCAAATGGGAAGCTCAAATAAATAAACCACTGGCCGAGTCGTTACATTCTCACCCTCTTAAACAAGCGTTCGTCCTCGAATGAGTTTAGACTCATACCTGGGTTATCAAAATGGTGAGGATATCTGCTTCGCATATCATGCTCGGTCTCCCAAGTTACCTCCTTGACTAGTTGACCTCTCCACGGAACATTTACTGATGCAATATTCTGCAACCATAGCTTTCGAACCTGCCTATCCAAAATGGCCACCAGCACCTCATCAAAAGCCAAATCCTCGTCCAACTGCACCGAGCTACAATCACACACATGTGACAGATCCTCATAGTATTTTTAAAGCACGAAAACATGAAACACCGGATGAGCTCTCGATAAGCTGGGTGGCAAAGAAAGTCTGTAGGCCACCTCACCTACACTCTCTGAGACCTCAAAAGGACCAATTACCGAGGGCTCAACTTTCACCTCTTCCCAAATCTCATCACCCCCTTCATAGACAAAACATGCAGTAGAACCTTCGCATCCTCCATGAATGCCACATTCCGAACCTTCCTATCACCATAAGTCTTCTATCTGAACTGTGTTATATGAAGCCTCTCCTGAATAAATTTCACCTTCTCCAAATCATCACGAACCAAATATGTGCCGAATAACCTAGAATTCCCAGGCTCAAACTAACTAATGTGGAATGCCATCGCTTCCTATATAAGGCCTCATATGGAGCCCTCTGGATACTCGACTGGTAGTTGTTGTTGTATGCAAACTCCGCTAATGCAAGAAACTGGTCTCACTTGTCTCGAAATTCTATGACATAGGCTCTCAACATATCCTCAAACATTTGAATGGTCCACTAGGATTGCCCATCCGTCTGAGGGTGAATGCGGCGCTCAACTCAACCTGCGCGCCCAACTCATGCTGAAGCGTTCTAAAAAATTGCAAGGTAACTAAGTGCCGCGATCCGAGATGATAGAAACAGGTACACCATGCATGCGGAAAAACTCCCAGATGTAGATCTTAGAAAACTGCTCCGAAGTATAGAAAGTCATGACTAGAATGAAATGTGCAGACTTGGTCAATCTGCCCATAATGACCCAAACTGCGTCAACTCTCCTCAATGTTCGTGGCAAACCTACCAAAAAGTCCATAGTGATGCGCACCCACTTCCATTCCGGTATGTCGACCTTCTGAAGCAAACCACCAAGTCTCTGATGCTCATACTTGACCTGCTGACCATTCAAACACCGAGCAACATATCCAATAATGTCTGTATTCATCAAACTCCACCAATAATGATGCTTCAAATCACGGTACATCTTCGCAACACCCTGGCAAATAAAATACCATGAACTATGAGCCTCATCTAGAATCAACTCTCTCAACCCATCCATATTAGGGGCACAAAATCGGCCCTAAAGACGCAACACACCATCATCACCAATAGTCATTTCCTTAGCTCCACCTCACTGCACCGTCTTTAAGGACAAGCAAATGGGGATCATCATACTGACGAGCCTTAAAATGCTAAAACAAGCATGACTAAGATACAACACAACCAAGGACTCTACTAGGCTCTCAAATATCCAACCTCACAAATCTGTTAGCCTAGTCTTGAACATCCATAGCCAAAGGCCTCTTCCCATCTAGAATAAATGCTAAACTCACCATACTCACCGCCTTTCTACTCAAGGCATCTGCTACCACATTGGCCTTCCCCGGATGGTAAAGAATGATGATGTCATAATCCTTCACCAGCTCCAACCATCTATACTGCCTCAAGCTCAAATCTTTCTGTTTAAACAAATGCTTCTGATGATCCATATGGACCTCACAAGGTACGTCATAAATGTAATGCCTTAAAAATCTTGAGCACATACCTAATGCCATCACGAGAAGCAACATAACAAAACCATATATGACCCCGATCCTGAAGGCAAAACCAACACTAGAGTTGTAGTCAAAGCTGTCTTAATGTTCAGAAAGCTCTCCTCACACTCATTTGACCACCTAAATGGAGTTCCCTTCTGAGTCAACTTAGTCAATAGTGTTGTAATAGATGGAAATCAATCTACAAAGTGATGGTTGTAGCCAGCCAAACCCAAAATGCTCCTGATCCACAACTAAAAAATTAGGTTTTAGCGATGGATAAATTCTGTAGCTAAACAAAAGCAATCTGCCACTAATGTCATTTAGTGACGGATGAGCAACAGGTTATCAAGAAATTCTACTAGCTACGAGCAATTTAGCGACAGAAGGTCTGGGCCAACTTTGTACTGCCTCAATCTTCTTCAGGTCCACCTTGATCCCATCATTAGATACCACATAAACCAAGCATGCCACCGATTCTAACCAAATCCTGCACTTGGAGAACTAAGCATATAGCTTCTTCTCCCTCAAAGTTTGAAGCACGATCCTCAAATGCTGCTCATGCTACTACCTATTACCGGAATACACCAATATATTATCAATGAACACAATGACAAAATAATCCAAATAGGGTTGGAACGCAATGTTAATCAAATGCACGAAGGCTACAAGGGCATTAGTCAACCCAAACAACATCATCAAGAACTTATAATGCCCATAATGAGTTTGAAAAGTAGACTTAGGAATGTCCGAAGCCTTGATCGTCAACTGGCGATACCCTAACCTCAAGTCAATCTTTGAGAACACCCTGACACCATGATGCTGATCAAACAAATCATTAATGCGCGATAGTGGATACTTACTCTTGATGGTCACCTTGTTCAACTACCGATAGTCAATACATATTCTCATAGACCCATACTGTTTCCTAAGAAACAACACTGGCGCAACCCAGGGTGAAACACTAGGCCTGGTGACCACCTTATCCAACAACTCATGCCACTATTACTTCAACTCCTTCAACTCAGTTGGATCTATGCGATACATGGGAATAAAGATAGGCAGGGTTCCTGGTGCCAAATCAATATCCCTATCGAGTGGCATGACTGGTAGGTCTGCTGGAAACACATCCGAAAACTCCGTCACTTTTGGAACTAAGTGTATTCAGTACTAACATCTCTGCCAATAGCTAAATATGCCAAACATCCCATCTCGACCATCTGTTGAACCTTCAAAAATGATATCACTCTAATAGGAATGCAACCAAGAGAACCCTTTCACTCCAACCCCGGCAACTCTGGCATCACCAACATCATGGTCTTAGCATGGCAATCAAGGATAACATGGTACAGAGATAACAAATCCATACCTAATATCACATCACAATCCACCATATATAAGAGTAGGAAGTCCGCTCTCGTCTCAAAACCACAAATAGTGATCACACATGACCGATAAACTCGATCCATCATAATAGAATCACCAATATATGTAGACGTGTGCACAGGAGTACCAAGAGAACGACGAGGAATATCCAGATAATAAGAAAAGTATGATGGCACATATGAATAAGTACAACCAGGATCAAATAATACTAAAGCATCCTTGTGACACACAGAAACAATACCAATAATCATTGCATCAGAAGCAACGACCTTGGTCTTCCCTAGAACACAAAGCATCTGGCCTGGCCTCCACTAGATTGAGCTCCCCCTATAGAATGACCACATCCAGGATGACTTCCACCTCGAGCTGGCTGAGTGGTTGGTGCAGCAACTAGTGTGGGAATCATTGTGTGACCTCCCTGTTGCACTAGACCTCTGCGAAAATGACAGTAGTATTTCCTAACATGCTCCAACTCTTCACACTCACAACAACCTTTGACTAAAAATGACTGTGGGGCATGAGTTAGACCCCATGAAAAACAATAACCACTAGAAGACCTTGGTATCGACAAACCCTTAATAGATGAAGTGCGGTAAGAATTATGTGCTAGGAGTGCACTGAATGAAGAATGCACAGAAGCTCCATGACTAGCGATGGTGAATGATATACTGTCTTGCTAGAATGGCCTCTACCAAATTGACCTCGGCCCCTAGATGAGGCACAACTAAAGCTACCTGAACATTGGGACCTATTGTCCCTACTATGCATCATCTCTTTAGTATCGATGCGGATGCGCTCTACACGACGTGCTATCTCTACCACCCAGCAAAAAGAAGTCCCGATCTTAGTCTCTCTATCCATATCAAGGTGAATACTAGGGTGAAGACCCTCAATGAATCTCCTCACACTCTCCTCCTTAGTGGGAATCAAAGTAGTAGCATGATGGGACAACTCTGTTAATCTCATCTTATACTCAGTAAGTGACACCCAACCCTACTGTAGGTACTCAAACTTCTTCCTCAACTCCTCTCTCCTAGTGCATGGAACGAACTTCTCCAAAACGACTCCGGAGAACAGAGCCCATGTAAGAGGAGGTGATGTTGTTGGTCGAACCAACTCATAAACCTGCCACAACCTCTTAGCCAAACCTTGCATCTGGAAGGCGGTGAAGTCAACTCCATTAGACTCGACTAGCCCCAAATTGTGCAGAATCTCATGACAACAATCAAGTAATCCCTGAGCATCTTCTGAAGGTGTACAACTAAAGTGAGGAGGACACAACTTCATGAACTTATCTATCCTCTTTAGCTCATTAGCTGACATCGGGGGCATATCTAAAAGGTTGTATGACAGTAGTAGAGTGAACTCACCCAACAGGTATGTAACACCCCATAATTTTGGATCATCTAAACTAAGTTCAACATCAAGGTTAGGATTTGATTTCTTAATATTAGGGCTGCCCGGAGGCATAAAAATGACCGTTTGCTTACCCGTCCGACTTGTTTGAGCTACTTAACACGTGTCATGATTATTTAACGAGGATGAGAAACATATTTAAAATAATTAAGGACGACATCTAACACCTCTAATTAAGCAAATAGGTGATAAGTAGGTGTGTCACCTACTTGCCAAAGGAAAAGGTGTAGATTAAATCCCCAAAAAGGGGGACTGGTTGAGTCGGCAAAGAGAGGACCCTTTTAAGGGCTGATCCCCTTCATTTATCTTCATAACTTCAGACCCAAAAATAATAGAGAAACCCCTGCAAATTTTTATCCCAAAAGCTCCATGCAAATTCTAAGCGATTGCAAGGGTTACAAGTGATTCTAGTGTCACAAAACCTAAGTTCTTGCTAGTTTCTCTTCCTCTCTCTAGTAGCTGCATTGGGGGTTATTTCCATCTGAAGAGAGCTTGAGTTTCAGCTGGTTTTGGTCAGTTTTAGGTGAGTTTATTCTTCTCCTTCCATTGTTTAAGCTTCTACAAGTTGTAGCTCGATTGTAGAGACTAAACGTGTAAGTTTTGGAAGAGTTAACCGACTGATTGTGTGCGCCATTGCTGGGTTGATATGAACTTGTTTTAAAGATAAATTCATGGATGGTTTATATGAAAAGGGTCTTAATTAAGTAGGTTTGGTTGTGCTGCTCGACTTTGAAAAAAGAAGAAGTCGGAAACAAGTTTTTTATTTTGTAATCTAAAAATCTATTTTAAGTTACTATATTTCATGGGCTGTTATAAGGTAATATTTATAATGTATTGCGGCTGGAAATCAGTAATAATAGCTTGTGTATGTCACGGTTGTTGTTATGTTGTAGGCGAACGTTGTAATGTGTGGACTTATTTTAGGTGTTTGTGCGTATGGGTTGTTTTGCTGTGTTCTTGAACTCTATTCGGTTAAATTTTGACGGGGTGACCCAAGTACGTTGTTATTGTTGTTGTTCTGGTTGTTGTTGATAGGATTTTAGATTAGGAGGAAGTGAAAATTATAGGGGAGGTGCTACCCAAATTTTTAGAAATGAGTGCCTAGCTTAGAAATACATTTTAAGACCTTCCGCACCTTAACTATGGTTCTAATGTCTTAAAGTATGTAGAAGTACGTCAGTATTATGTATATGCGTGTGTGTGTGTATATATATTTATCCGAAGATATACCTACCTGCTGATACTAACTCAATCCTCTCAATATAGTAAGTAAAATAGATATTCGGCCCAATAAGGCTTGGTACGTGTAACTGCTCGGCCTTAGTAGGCTCGTACATAAGCATTTTTCAATACTAGGCTCGGTATCTCAACCATTCTGGGATTGCTCATAGGCGCTCAGCCACAGTAGCCTTAGTATATTACTTAGCATCTAATCAGAGGTTGCACAATAGAGGCATGCCTGCCGATTATAGCTCGGTGGTGGTGAAAAGGTTTAGCCTTAAGATACCTTATATATATCTATCCAATAACCATATTGAACTCCACTTGTCGCACCTCAATCAACTATAACAATAGTAACACTATTATTAAGCTACGAAAGAAAATATTATTATAAAATAAATGACAAGCTTATTCTACATTAAAACTGGCAGCACCTCCCTTTTTTTTGATACATTTCCCCACTTTCAATGTTGTAGCAACGACCCAACAACGTCCAGTAGCTATATGAAATACAACCAGCACAAACGATACGTGGAGTGGCAAGCTTGGTTCATGTCTAACCAAACCATATTTTCAAACCATTTCCCTCTTCAATTTTTTAGAATATGTCAATAGTAACCACAAAAATATACTCATGTTATTCCCCCTATTTTCCAGCCACAAAATGCTGCAGGAACACCTCTCAAACAGTCCAACAACCGACAACAACATAACTACGATTTGTGCCTATTACTTTGTGGATTTCTAATCAAATAAGCTAGTCACAACTTCTACAAGTTTAAATACATGGAAAAGATAGGATTCCTTGCCTTAGAACAGTAAGAACAACTCAAATCCGATCTTACTTCACCTTGAAGAAACCTTCAAATCAACTACCACAAGAGAACTTAAGTTGTACAAGTGCCTCAGGATTTCTGACGCAAGGTTTACGTTGTTTGCCTTTGGATTCACTCTAGCATCACAGAGGAACTCCTTGAGAGGATATAGGTTTGCTTAGGAACTGTTTTTGTCAAGAAAAATTAGTTAAATCAAGTTAGAACTGACATAAATACGAGTTGGACTTTTCCACCGACATTGTGGGTCCCAAGGGAGCAACTTGTGCACTCTCACAAAAAGTGCAAATATCTCTCTGCTACGACGTCATATGGATGAACGGTTTAATGCGTTGGAAAACTGACTCGTAGAGCTTCAATTTCATGGCTGTATTACCCCGCAATACTTATTATATTGAGAGAAGAGCTCTGCCAAATATTACCTAAATTTCGATGCATTTATGAATGTAACTTGTGATAACCTTTTTCAACTTTTGCTTTACAACTTGCTTAACTTCAAGGCTTATCATATGACTATTATATAATTCAAATACCTTAAAAAACGACCTCCTTATGATACTAAGTGCTCGTAGTTTTATCTCAAAAGTATGGGTTATAACATCTTTGATTTGTGTAGACTCCAACCCTCACGATACTTCCTTAACACTTATTTTAACGCATCATTATCTTCATAAAGGTCCTTAAACTCTCTGGCTCATAATGATTCACATAAGACATATTCTAACATGAAAGTACAGGGTGTAACACCAGCAGGGTACCCCCGATAGATGGGGCCCAGTCTGAGGCCCAGGGCAAGACTCTCCTCCACCACCTGAAGAGATTCATAGGGAAACCCCACCTCCAGTTCCCCCTACTTCTATATGATCAGTACTTGAGGAGTGTGGTGCACTTGTCAACACAGTTGGTAGCTATGTAGCAACAGACTAAGGCTCCTGCTAGTGCAAGAGCTTTTGAGTGGTCTGGCAGTTTGAGGGTCCGTGAGTTTATTGTGTTAAGCCCCCAGAGTTCACGGGTATAGATCAGAGGGAGGACTCGCAAGATTTCATAGATCAGATCCACATGATCTTTTGGGTTATGCATGCAGAGAAAGAGGCAGTTGAACTGGCAGCTGTTCAACTCCGATATATATTCGTCCTTTGGTATGAGGGATGGGAGAGGTCCAGGGGGCGTGATTCACCTCAAGCTATTTGGGAGAACTTTTCAGATGCCTTCCTTGACCATTGCTTACTGCAGGAGATCAGACAGGCTCGAGTCAATCAGTTTCCAGCCCTCAAGCAGGGCAATATAAGCGTTCTCGAGAATAGTCTTTGTTTTGACTCATTGGCCAGATATGCTCCATCCATAGTTGCTACTATGTGGGACATGATCCATATGTTTATAGCAGGTTGGCCCCATAGTTGACCAAGGGATGTACCACAAATGCTTTGCATGATACATTTATTTCATATTTGAAGGCGAGGAAAATGATCACAAAAGGGTTCATTTATCATATTGTGTGAGGTAGAGATGCAGATGCTCAGATACCTACACTTCAGTCTGTTCCAGTAGGCAGAGAGTACATAGATATGTTTCGAGATGAGCTTTCAGGTATTCCTCTGTATAGAATAGCCCTACCGAATTGAAGGATTTGAAGGAGTAGTTAAAATATTTGTTGGAGAAAGGTTTCATCAGACCCAATACCTCACCTTAGGGTACACCGGTACTGCTTGTGCAAATGAAATACGACTCGCTGAGGATGTGTATCGATTATAGGCAGTTGAACAAGGTTACTATTAAGAATAAGTATTCACTTTTGAGGATCGATGACTTATTTGATCAATTGTACGAGTCTAGATGCTTTTCAAAGATATATTTGAGGTCAGGGTACCATCATGTCAGAGTTCGGGAGAATTATATTCCCAAGAAAGCCTTTAGGACCTGATATGGTCACTTTGAGTTCGTTGTCATGTCCTTCGGGTTGACAAATGCACCCGCCATATTTATGGACTTGAGGAATAGCATATTCCAGCCATGTTTAGATCTATTCATGATAGTATTCAATATTCTTGTTATTCACATTCCGAGGAGTATCATGCGGACTACCTGCGAACGATACTCCAAACCCTCCAGGATCTTAAGTTGTATGCTCAGTTTTCTAAATGGGAGTTTTGGTTGAAATCTATAGAATTCTTCGGGCATATTATATCCAATAAAGGTATAAAGGTAGATACTCATAAGATTGAGGCCGTGAAATCCTGGCCTACACCTACTACTCTGATAGATGTCCGTAGCTTTCTAGGCTTAGCGGGCTACTACCAAAGGTTCATAGAGGGGTTTTCTTACCTTTTTGCACCATAGATGAAGTTGACTCATAAAGTAGCTAAATTTCAGTGGACATAGGCTTGCGAGCGGAGTTTCCAAGAGCTTAAGAATAGGTTGACCTCAGCGCCAGTTCTTACACTTCTAGAGGGTCCACAGGGTTATGCAGTGTATTGTGATGCCTCAGGTGTCGGGTTAGGATGTGTCCTGATGCAACATGGGAAGGTAATTGCGTATGATTCAAGGAAGTTGAGGAAGCACAAGAAGAATTATCTGACCCACGACCTCGAGTTAGCTGTGGTTGTCCACGCACTTAAGATATGGAAGCTTTATTTATATGGTGTTCATATGGATATATTTACAGATCATAAAATCCTACAATATATCTTCTAAGCAAACAAAGTTAAATTGATGACAGAGGCGATGGCTAGAGTTATTGAAAGATTACAATGTTAATATTCTACACCATCCAGGAAAATCTAATGTTGTAACTGATGCCTTAAGTCGCCAATCTATAGGTAGCTGAGCGTATGTAAAGGCCAAAAAAAGGGAGTTAGCTAGAGAGCTTCATCAATTGGATTGTTTAGGGGTTGTGTAAGTAGATTCTGACAATGGTGGATTTGTACTCCAGAACACTGCAAAATCATCTCTCATAGCTGAAGTAAAGGAAAGGCAGTACGAGGACCCAGAGTTGGTCGAGTTGAGAGAGCGAGTTACGTAGCAAAAGAAGTCATTATTACAGCTGAAGAAAGATGGGGTACTCAGATACATGGGTCGTCTGTGTATCCCAGATGTAGCAGAGCTACGAGACAGGATTATGTCATAGGCACATTATTCACGGTACTTCATTCATCGTGGGTCGACGAAGATGTATCATGACATTAATGATGTGTACCGGTGGAACAATCTGAAGAAGAACATTGCTGAGTTTGTTGCCCAGTGTCCTAATTGCCAGCACGTAAATGTAGAGCACCAGAAGTCTGGTGGGCTAATGCATACTATAGAATCACGGGTTTGCCTCGTTCTCATCATAAGTTCGATTCTATATGGGTGATAATCGACAGGCTCATGAAATCAGCCCATTTCCTAGTAGTTGGATCTACGTATACGATAGAAGATTATGCGAAGTTTTATATTAAAAAGATAGTACGGCTACACGGAGTACCAGTATCTATTATATCCAACCGAGGGGCACAATTTACAGCACATTTCTGGATGTCATTTCAGAGAGATCTAGGCACTTAGGTGAATCTCAGCACAACATTTCATCCACAGACTAATAGACAAGCTGAGCACACAAATCAGACGCTCGAGAATATGTTACGAGAGTGTGCGTTGGATTTTAAAGGAAGTATGGATGATCATCTACCTCTTATCGAGTTTCCATATAATAACAATAACCAATCCAGTATCGAGATGGCCCCGTATGAGGCTTTGTATGTGCGTAAGTGCAGATCTCCTATAGGGTGGTTTGATATTGGAAACTCTAGGTTACATGGGCTAGACTTGATTCAACAGGCCGTAGAAAAGGTAAAGTTTATCAAGCAGTGACTGTTGATAGCTCAGGGTGTCAGAAGTTATATTCTGACATGCGGCGATGAGGCTTAGAGTATGCGATTGATGACTGGGTATTTATAAAGGTCTCGCCTATGAATGGCATGATGAGGTTTAAAAAGAAAGGCAATCTTAGCCCATGGTATATTGGGCCTTATAGGATTATTCAAAGAGTCAGCTGAGTAACTTATGAGTTAGAGTTTCCATCGAAATTGGAGTCCGTCTATCTGGTTTTCCACGTATCTATGCTACGGAAGTTAATTGGGGATCCTACCCGAATGGTGCCCAATGATGATGTACAAATCACAGAGGCCAAACTCTTGAACAAGCTAACATTGCAGATCAAGGCATCTTGAACAGCTGGACAAACAAAAAAGTCCTGGGGAACCTGAGCTGGTACTTCCGGCTCCACTTAATTATTAACCTACTCCTCAATAAGAGCTACGTGTGGCTCTATAGCAGCCGCACGAGTAAGGTCTCTAGTTGTGGCGCGTGCTCCACCTCTACCTCATCTTGATGCCGGCGTCTCACAGCTCAAGCATGGGGTAGTGGCGCCTATCTTCTCAAGAACTTGGTATGGTCCATCTCTGGGAGGATGCAACTTAGACTTGCATTTATCAAGAAATCGTCCCTTCCTCAAGTGAACCCAACCCCGATCACCACGTTTGAAAATAACTTGTTTTCTTCCTTTGTTAGCTCTATTGGCAACCTTTTCACATGTCTTCTCCAATTGTAGATGTACTTGCTTATAAACCCACTTCAATGCTTCAGCCCTATTCTTATCATATGCATTCACAACATCATCCATAGGCAAAGGAATCAAATCCAAAGGTGTTAGCAGATTAAAATATAATACAACCTTAAAAGAATACTTACCCATTGAAGAATGAACATATATATCTATTATAAGCAAACTCAATAAATGGTAAGTGCTCCTCACAAGAAGTGTACATATTCCTAAGTGCAACTCGCAACATACTAGCCAAAGTCCTATTGACTACCTCAGTCTGACCATCAGTTTGGGGATGACAAGTAGTAGAATACAATAGCTTAGTTCCCAACATAGACAACAAAGTTCTCCAAAATTGGCTAAAAAACTTAGTACCCTTATAATTAACAATTGTCATAGGAACCTGATGTAACCTCAAAATCTCTCTCTCAAATAATGAAGCTACAGAAGATGCATCATCTTTCTTGTCACAAGGAATAAAATATGCCATCTTAGAAAAACATTCAACCACAACAAATATGCAATTATGTCCCTTCCTAGTCATAGGTAAGCCCAAAACAAAATCCATAGAAATATCTAACCAAGGACCCTCAGGAATAGGCAATGGAGTATATAAACCTAGTGACTTAACCTTAGACTTAGCCTGAAGACACTCGATACATCTACCATAAACTCTACCTACATCATTCCTCATATGGGGCCAATAAAAAATTTCCTTTAGGCGCTCTGATATTTTAGAAACTCTAAAATACCTCATCAAGCGATCACTGTGTGCCTTTCTAGCAAACAATTCCCTCAAAGAACATTTGTGACACATAATCGCCAGTTCGTTGAGGGGTTTTTATCTATCTCAGCCCCACTAACAAAGTTAAACCCAAAAGGGTGCTCTTTTTAGATTATCCGATGAGTGTGAGGTGAGCTTATAGAAGCTCAAAACTGCATTGACTACAGCCCCAGTGTTGGTGTTGCCTGCAGGTTCAGGATCTTACATTGTGTATTGTGATGCATCGCATATCAAACTTGGTGCGATATTAATACAGGATGATAGGATCATTGCCTATGTGTCTCATTAGTTAAAGGTTCATGAGAAGAGTTACCATCTACATGATTTGGAGTTGGCATCCCTTGTTCACGCACTGGATATCTGGAGGCACTATCTATACGGCATTCCATTTGAGGTCTATACCGACCATCGAAGTCTCCAACACATGTTCAAGCAGAAAGACCTTAATTTGTGGCAGCGGAGATGGTTAGAGTTGTTGAAAGACTATGATATCACCTATTAAACCAATCGGGGAAGGCCAATATAGTGGCCGATGCAATGAGTAGGAAGGCAGATAGCATGGGTTGTTGAGCATATTTACTATTAGAGGAGAAGCCACTAGCCATGGATGTTCAGGCTTTGGCCAATCGGTTCATGAGGTTGGATGTGTCGGAGCCTAGCTGGATTCTTGCTTCTGTTGTGGCACAATCATCGTTGTTGGAGGTCAGATTTGTGTCCCGAATGTTGACTGGTTAAGGAAGATAATCCTTGAAAAGTCTCACAGTTCGTGCTATTCCATTCACCTAGGTGTCATGAAGATGTACTGTGACATCACACAGCGCTATCGGTGGCGGAGGATGAAGAATAATATTGTTGATTATGTCTCTCGGTGTTTGAATTGTCAGTAGGTAAAGTATGAGCATAAAACATTGGGTAGGTTAACTCAGAGATAAACGATACCAGAGTGGAAGTGGGAGCGCATCACTATGGATTTTGTGGTAGGCTTACCACGGACCTTGAGGAAATATGACATAGTTTGGGTTATTGTGAATCGATTGACTAAGCCCGCACACTTCATTCCGGTAATAACATCCTATTCTTCAGAGCGGTTGGCTCATATTTACATTCGGGAGATTATCCACCTGCATGGTGTGCCATTTTCCATCATATCTTATCGGGGCACATAGTTAACATTGCATATGTAGAGATCCATGCAGCGTGAGTTGGGCATGCGGGTCGAGCTCTTCTATAAATGTTTCCACTAATACTACAACTAACACGGAATATATTTTCACCTTTATCAGAATCATCCTGTTTCACTTCAACACCCATTAATCTCCTAACAACTAACTGTGTGTTCATGGGCTCTTCCTCCTCACAACTAATTACCATATGTGTGTCCCTCTCCAACAGATTCTTCCACACCATCCTCAGATTCATATTCTCCATTCTCCTTAATCCAAATAGCTCGTTTGTTAGGACATTCATATTGCATATATCCTCTCCCCTGACATCTATGACAAATAATAGATCTTGAATTTTTGCAATGTTTAGGTTGAGTAGAATTTCCCCCCTCTTTAACTTCTACCTTATTCCTACTCTTTTCCACTGATTGAGAAGGCTTGACTTCAGTTTTTACCTCTTTACTCTTACTCGAAGAAGATCTCAAAGTAGTTCTATCTCTATTTTAACTAGCAGAGGATGGCCTGTTTTGATACCTAAGTATCCTTTCTGCCTTAGTAGTCAAGTGCAACATCTCTAGTACAGAATGGCAATCCCTAGAAAGTTCAATCTGATTAGAAATTTCCTTGTTCAGCCCAATTTGAAATTGAGTCCAAATGGTTTCCTCCACCTCATCTAGGTTGGCTTTCATCCTAACCACCTCCATGGTATTGTAATACTCTTAAACACTTTTGTGACCTTGCACCAAGCAGTGCAATCTTTTGATAATATCTCTATTGTTATGTGAAGGTACAAATCTACCCCTCATTTCTCTCTTCAAGTATTCCCCAGTCTGTCTCCAAGCCTTCTACGAACAAGCATAGTTTGTTCAAGCCAAGCAGAGGCATATCCCTTGAATTTAATCACAAAAAATTTGAACTTTCTTCTCCTCAAAGTAGTTATGAACTCTGTAAATTCTTTCCACCTTTGCTTCCCACTCCAGATATGCATCTTCGTCAGTCGTTCCCTCAAAACAAAGAATTTTCATCCAAAGTTGAACTCGAACCAAGAGGTTCCAAATATCTCTCAAGAGTTTTCTTATATGAAAATATGCTAAGTGGTTAATGAAATAACCATAGGCTATTATAAATACCCATTGGATAAAATAAGAAATGTTCCAAAGTTAATTTTCCATAAAACCTCGCCTGACCAAACCCTAACCTCAATCATAACCCCAACCATAACACACAGCTGAACTGCGTCGAAATCCAAAAGCTTATTTTCTTCAACTCTTCATGCCCCTCCTGAACCTTAGCCAACATTTGGTGAAACCGTGTCACACGGCTTGGCTTGGGGTCTTGATTCATCAATCTTAAGACTCCAAACATGATATTCTTCGCATGAATCCTCCAAGTGACTCTCCAAACATCTTCTAGTCAATTGTTGAAGATCAGGTAGCTCCTTAGCATGCATCCCTCGGGCGTTCTTGGACTTGGAGCCTATCAGGATCCAAAATCCCAATCTGTCGTGTTGGCTCCTAACACACTTTCTAGGAAAGTCGACATTCACATAACAGCTAAACATTTGAATAAAATAGATTTAATAAACTCAATAATGGAAAATCTCATAAATAGCTGATAAAAAGTAACTGAAACTCTACTACAGCTATCCCAGCACCTGGTGTCATCGAGTACATGAGCACTACAACATCTCAACAAAAAACAAACTCTAGTATAACTGTCTGAATAGTAGAACAATACTGAAGAAAATAAAAGGAAGAAGAATCAAGGTATGCGGGCACCATAGAAGCTACCTAAAAGTCTCCGAGCAAGTACTAGCACCAATCTAGCAATCACCGCGTCCATATACACCTGGATCTACACACGAAGTGCAGAGTGTAGCGTGAGTACAACCGACCCAGTGTACTCAATAAGTATCGTAGATAACTTTGACGAGGTAAAATAAGCACGAATTATAAATAAGGATAGCTATGACCTGTACAGTTTAATAATTTTAACAAGTATAGAACAACAATGAAATCAAGTCATAAAGCACATGAAGAAGCATTTGTGTGTGTATGCATGCAATTACTCAAATACTCTTCTCAGTCAATGTTCGGCATATAGAGATGATATGCAGTTAAACCAGGTGAATAATCACGGAAATTGCAAGTAAAGATGAATGCAAAATCCAAACAAACACTCACCATATTTCCTCAAGCTTTTCAATTCCATACCAAACTACTGATCAGTTTACTCAATATCCGTGTGTACACCATAAAGATAGAAACATGAGACGGTGACCCTAGGGGTGGTCACATGCATAACAGTACAATCCCTCGGCGTGGTCACAAGCATAATAACACAATCCGTCCGGCGTGGTCACAGGCATAACAACACAAACCACCTGGCGCGGTCATAGCCACTCATTCCAATCATATCACACAGGCGCAAATAAACAAGAATACACATATGTGATGAATTAAAAACAAATCTCATGCTCCTGGACTAGTATAAATGACATGCTAAAGTGTAGGCATGTGCAAAGTGTGCTATCATAGCTCAAATCGGCAATCTCATCACATAATAGCATTTATCAAGTTCATTCAAGGATTAAACCTCCATGTATCCTCAAACATGGATAAAATAGTTCATAACAATGTCAAAAATATGCGACGCAGCATAGCTTAAAGCTTAACAGTCAATTCTAGGTATATCATAGCCTAAGCACAACCCGAGCATGGATAAATACCTTCAGTGTTAGCACATGAGCGCAAACCCCGCACATGTGCGCACTCGTAGCACGTAGTTATCACAAATACTTTATGCAACTAGTGCCTCAACCATGTTTAGATAAGATACTTACCTCAAGCAAGCCAGATTACTCCCTTAACAAGCCTTTCCCCTACGTATCAACCTCCAAAAGGCTCGAATCTATCCAAAATAGCGTAATGTTGGTACCCTATTTTGCCCTCGTATTTTATAAAATATTTCATATACTTTCCAAATATCATTTTGTATTATTACACAATATGCAAGAGTCATATAAGTATTTTCTATAATGTTCCATAATTTTTACAGCTTTAAAATAGATTTTCTCGCATTTAAATTGTTCAAATATTTATTAATTATCCTTTCAAATTATTGTGTGATGCCTTAATCATCCAAATGTATTATTTTATGCCCACATATATGTTTTATAACATTTTAATTTATTTCATATAACTACATTTGTGTTTCTGAGCTATTTACAGAATTTTGCAATAATAGCCTATATTCGATACATAATTATATTTATTACATTATTAATGCTAAAATAGTATTTTTATATTTTTATAATGTTAATATATTATTCTCAAATGTTTTACTGCATAAAAGATATTTTTATTATTTATTAATTACCTTTTATAAATTATTTTTAATAAATTTCTTGTGTTTAAATTATAGCCCAATTTTACCGAAACAAAATCAAGGCCCAAAACATTTAGCCCAGTTTTTGGCCCTAACCAAACGATCCTTTTAAATTCGGTCGTGACCCATTCCATTTAACCTGCCCCGCTTCACATTCGATCTTGGCCGTTGATCTTAAATGATCAACGGCCCGCACCAAGCCAGCCCCTTCTCCTTATAACCCCTCACCCTAACCCTAGAGACCACTTTTCTCAACCAGCCGCCTCTATACTCTCTCGAACCTTCTCCTCTCTTTTGCAAACCCTAGCAGCCGTTGCTTGATTTCTCTCCGATTCCGACCTAGAAATCTAATCCATCTATGATCTACTTACCTTATTAGCCTTCTCCCGTTATTGGTCGTCCATTTATGGTAATACTTAAGTACTTGCCTAACTTTGGCAAGTACCACCTTCAAGATCGTATTGTAATGACTTGAATCTTTAGATTTTGGGCGGTATCCCGTCTATATACGCTCAACAAGGAGCGATTTGCACCTTTGGTTTGATTTTCAGACGGTTGAACCCAGCTAGGATTTGAGATTCTCCATCTCCTCTACGGATTCTGATTTGCATGAGATGTTTTCTTTCCTAATTTGTTCTTAATTGATTGTTTTACATGTTTGTTTGTTCAAATTTTACTACTATATAAACCCCCTTCCCCGTTCCCTTTTCAAGTCAAAACGACTATTACTTGACTATTGTTACTACCACTAGTCTCTCACTCTCGCTCATTCTTTATTATTCTGAGACTTTGATTTTGGCCGGCTGAAAGGCAAGGCCATCAGAATCTGTTCATTAGCCTCCTCCAGTGCAAGCACTACTCAGAGTTCACTTTGAGGCTTTTGTGAACTGTGAAGCACTAGAGATTTGGGGTTTCATTGTTCTCCTGCAACCGCTGCTATTCCTGGGATTTTAAGTTTCTCATTCTTTGTTCGGTTTGTTTGCAACTGGGTAGTATTTTATACTCTCGCAATTCTACTTCCTTCTGTCTGTGTTTATGTTATGTGCACTAGTGCTACTTGGACTTCCTTGAGTTAATTTCGATATTATGCCACTTCGTATAAAATCTTCTCGTTTTAGTACCAATATGTAGTTCCACTAGCTTCAATTATGTTCAAGTCCTTATTTAATTCATGGTCCATGCCTTCCACAGCCATGTTATGTGCATGTTTGCCTTATTTTCCAATTAGGGGAGGGATAGAGAGTAAATAAAACTCCCTATGAGGCCTCTGTCTATATGGGGTCACTGGTGGGGTCCTGTGGCTGGCCAGACTCATCACCTCCCTCGGGGTCCTCCAGCTTAATTTCCATGTCCTCCGTCTAGGGTATCACCACTCTCCTCACCGGCTCTCTGTCAGCTTCCTGCTCTGGTACTTGTGTTGGTTGAGCTGTCTGTGCTGCATGGGCAGCCTCTCCCACAAGGAGATCTAGAGGAATATCACTAGCGGAAGTGAGCTTCGCCACCTTTTTCTTCAACTCTTCTTGACCCTTCTTTACTTTCCACACCTGTTTACCCAGCTCCTTGATTACCTTTTCATGCGCACCTAGAGACTCCAGAATCTTCTTTTGGTTTTCAAGAATACTCTTCAATGATTCCTCCACTGATGGAGGCATCTGGAGCTGTGCTGGAACTGACTGAGCTGCTACTGCACTGGATAAGGCAGATAGCTTTGATGTAGCTACCTGTATCCAGTTGTTGATGCCGGCCAAAGTCTTATTTACCCTCAGTGCAGTCTGAGGGTAAGCTGATGAAGAAGGCACTGATGGTGGGATAGAAGTGGATGGCCCAGAGGATGGATGTTGCATGGCAGCAGATGACCCCTCGGCTGTGGAAGGCATGGACCCAATGGCCACTACCTCTGGCTCTTCAGACTGGCCAGTGGGTGTGGTGGATTTGCCCTTGGACTTGGGGTTCTCTGGACCCTGAAGGATGTACCAGGAGAAGGGCCTTTTCGGCTTCACCTTCATGTCAAAGTGTCTCCCCTCAACCCGCTGGTCCTCTAGGTACATAGTGATGGAATTGGGGTAAAGGTAAGACCATTCTTCTTTCCCGGTTGCCTTGGATATGTTCTGGGCCATGAGGTTCCACAGATTTATCGGGTACCCTGCCATGATGGAAGCTATGAGGATCGCTCGACAATGTGGAATGTCACTGTCATGCTGGTACGGATCAAGGCAGCTGCAGACGAAGGTGCACCACCCTTTTGCTTCAAAGCTAATGGTGTTTCTGGCAATTGAGACTCCCGGTGTAAGTAAGGGCGGTGTTGTCCCTGGTATGTCTATCACCTTTGCTAACCATGGACGGGATGCTTCATCTAATGCCAACTTCTGTATGTATAGAGCAGCGTCTACATCATCAAACCCTGCACATGTATTCAAAGTTTTGCCATCGAATCAGATCTTCTTGTTTCGTACCTTAGTCACATGGGTGCCCTTTTTGATGTGGGTAACATTGGCATAAAATTCCTTGACTAGGTGCTCATTCGCTTCCGGCAACTTGATAGTGAAGAATTTCCATCCCACTCTTTTATCAAATTGTCTCTTCACATTCGGGTTGTGAGGGAGAAGGTCCCTTTCTATGGAATGATGCTCAAGGGTGAGCGTCCTTTGTGGCCACCATTCCCGAAATTTGTGGTAGGCCTTCTAACTCACAAACTGATCTTGCCACACTACTGGCTTCCTTGATCTACTCAACCCCCCCTCATGTGTATCACCTCCTCTCCAGTCATCCAGAACCTCTTTTGCAATATCCATATCAATAGGAGCAGCTGTTGAGGCCGGAGTTACAGCAGGTGAGAGAGGAGGTGCTGAAGTCTCACTATCTCCTCTTGAGCTATCATCCGGATCAGATGCAGAGGTGGGTTGATCGATGAGACAGAAAGGTTGAGATTGCACCTCGGGTTGTTGTTCAGATTCTCCCTCAAAAAGCTCCCAGGAAGGGAGGTATTCACTAATGTCCGAGGAGTCAGCCTGAGGTCTCACAGGTGGTGCCTTTTTGCCAATAGTTTTCTGAGGTGCTAAGGATGCAATCTGCTTCCCTTTGCCTCGGCCGCGGTAGGAATCTTCCCTCCCTTTGGATTTGTCGGGACCACCACGAGATTGCACAATTATCTGCACACACATTTAGTGAAAGATCATTAGTATTGCGGTTCAATGAATTGGAAGAGCACATCAGATGAAATGATCAAAGTGTTTCTCAAAATAGAGTTCTGCTGACAGCGTAAAAAAGGTGCGGCCACAGAAAGGTCAGCGCGGTCTGCATTAAAATAAGCGCGGTCTGCGAAAGAGTTGGGATCTGACTACCAACTCTCTGAACATTGGATTTCGCTGACAGCAAAAAAAAGGGTGCAACCCCGAAAAGGTCAGCACGGTCCGCGTAAAAATGAGCGCGGCCGCGAATGAGTTGGGATCAGACTACCAACTCTCTGAACATTGGTTTCCACTGACAGCGTAATTTGGGACGCGGCCGCGAAAGATCAAACGCGAACAACATAAAATTGGACACAGCCGCGAAAGTAATTTCCAAACTTTCTGCAACTCATGAGCGCGGACCGCAAATTTTTGGACGCGGCCGCATAAGTTCAAACGCGGACCGCAAAAAAATCACAGCGTCCGCGAACATGCAACCGTACCCAGTTTCTCACAAATTAGAGAACGCGGACCGCATAAAAATGGACCGCGATCTGCGAAGTTCAAACAACACTGGCTCTGGCACATTTGAAACCTAGGGCTTTCACTAAGTGCAAAAATTAATGCAATTAACATGCATAGTTAATAACCCTATCCCCCATTAGGCATGTAAAACAATTACCCACATGGATATATAAGCATCAAGTAAGCATGATCTTGAGATTTTTGGCATGTATTAAACCCTAACCTAAACGAAAAATTAAAAGTAGAAGAAAAGAAAATCAAAAGATGAAATTAATGTAAAGCTTTGAGCATACCAAATGTGGATTTGTAGTAGGAAATAGCTTCTTGACTAATGAGATATGAAATTGAAATTGTAAGAAGTGGAAGATGAACAGTGGCCTATTTCGCTGAGAGCGTGGGTTCAAAAAAGTGTAAAAGACCTAAGGACTTCTTATTTATACCAACCCTAGAGGTCACCTGAGCGCGGTCCACGTAATTCCACCGCGTCCGCGCTTTTTACCTTTCGAAGAACCCTTCTAGAAATAGGTCTGCTGAGAGCGGAATAACTGGCGCGACCGCATAATATCAACGCGGACCGCAAAATTACGAACGCGGATGCGAATACAACTTCAGAGAGTTGATATTCTGTACTTTTCAAATCCGCATCCACTGACAATGTATGCCCCCGCGAAAAGCTCTAGCTGACCGCGAAATTCTGAGCGCGGTCCGCGTAATTCCCCACTCTTAGGCAAATATTTCCAGCAACAGTCCTGTACTGCATAAACAATTCCTACACAAAGCTCACAACCAGTTAGTTCAAAATAAAGCCTGATCTAAGAAGGAAATCAAAGAAGAAAGAAAACACATGGGTTGCCTCCCAAGAAGCGCCTGATTTAACATCACAGCACGACGCATGTTACCAACATCATTGGAAATTGATCAAGGCTACCACATGGTTGTCATCAAACTTGCCAAGGTAATGCTTCGCTCGGTGCCCCTTAACTATGAAGATTTCACCATTTTTGTTTTTCAAGTCAAGAGCACCAAACAGAGTCACGTGCACCACCTCAAAGGGCCACTCCATTTTGACTTGAGCTTTCTAGGAAACAGTCGTAACCGGGAGTTGAATAGAAGAACCAAGTCACCCTCCTTGAATTCTTTGTTCTGGGCATATTTTTCATGTAAGTACTTCATCTTGTCCTTATACAAGGACGAGCTGGAATAAGCATGAAATCGGAGTTCATCAAGTTCATTGAGTTGCTCTACCCGGAGATTGGCTGCTACATCCCATTCAAGGTTTAACTTCTTGAGCGCCCACATGGCATTTGTGCTCTAACTCTACCGGAAGATGGCATGCTTTCCCAAATACCAACCGGCACGGAGATATACCAATTGGAGTCTTGTATGCAGTTCTATAAGCCCACAAAGCATCGTCAAGTTTCTTTGACTAATCCGTCCGGTTTGCATTGATAGTTTTTGATAATATTCTCTTTATCTCCCTGTTGGAGACCTCAACTTGTCCATTAGCCTGGGGATGATAAGGGGTTGACACCTTATGATTGACACCATACTTGGAAAGCAAAGTGTCGAAAGATTTATTGCTGAAATGAGAAACCCCATCACTGATGATTGCCCGAGGGGTGCCAAACCGTGTGAAGATATTTTTCTTTAGGAACGCCATCACGCTCCGTGCCTCATTGTTGGGCAATGCTACAGCTTCAACCCACTTGGAAACATAATCAACAGCAACCAGAATATAAGTGTTACCACAGGAACTCATACGTCAAAAATATTGATCTCAAGAATAGTGGGGAGAGGCATTTCAACCTTCTTGGAAATTCCACCAGCTCTTTGGCATTCATCACACCTCTTAACAAGCTCACTTGAATCTTTATACAGGGTAGGCCAATAAAATCCACAGCTAAGAACCTTTGAAGCAGTTCTCTCCCAACCATGATGACCACCGTAGGGCGACGAATGGCAAGCTTCAAGAATATTCATTTGCTCCTCTTCCGGGACACATCTCCGGATCACACCATCATTGCAAATCTTGAAAAGAAAGGGCTCGTCCCAATAATAATCCAAGATATCCCATTTGAATTTCTTCCTTTGGTTAGAAGAACGCTCACTCGGGACAATGCCGGTCACAAGAAAGTTAGCCACATCGGCGAACCAAGGGATACCATTCAAAGACACAGAGAGGAGTTGTTCATCCGGGAACGAATCATTGATTTCGAGGCCATTGTGGGGCCTTCCCTCCTCTTCTAAGCGGGACAAATGGTCTGCCACTTGATTATCACTTCCTTTTCTATCAATGATTTCAAGGTCAAACTCTTGAAGCTGAAGAACCCATCTCATCAACCTAGCCTTCGAGTCCTTCTTGGTCATCAAGTAACGGAGTGCCGCGTGATCGGTGTGCACAATCACTTTGGCACCCATGAGATATGGCCTGAACTTTTCCATGGCGAAGACAATGGCTAATAACTCTTTCTCGGTCACCGTATAATTGACTTGGGCATCATTCATCATTTTGCTTGCATAATAGACCGGATGAAATATCTTGTTGACCCTTTGCCCCAAAACTGCTCCTACCGCAACGTCATTATCATCGCACATGAGCTAAAATGGTAAGTTCAAATTGGGTGCGGTGATGATGTTAGTGGTTGTCAATTTATACTTGAGAAGCTCAAAAGCTTTCATGCAATCTTCATTGAACACAAACTTTGCATCCTTTTTTAGTAGCTTGCACAAAGGGTTCACCACTTTTGAGAAATCCTTAATGAACCTTCGGTAGAATCCCGCGTGCCCAAGAATGCTCCTAACTCCCTTGACGGAAGTAGGAGGAGGGAGTTTTGAAATAACTTGAATCTTTTCTTTGTCCACTTCAATACTGTCCTTTGAGATCTTATGGCCGAGGAAAATGTCCTCCTCAACCATAAAGTGACATTTTCCCCAATTAAGTACTAGGTTGGTCTCTTCACATCGGGCCAACACTTTGTCAAGATTATCCAAGAATTCTTTAAATGAGTACCCCAAAACACTAAAATCATCCATGAACACTTCGAGGACATCCTCCACCATATCCGTAAATATTGCCATCATACACCACTGAAACATAGCCGGTGCATTACACAAACCAAACGGCATCCGTGAGAATGCAAATGTGTCATACGGACATGTGAAGGTGGATTTATCTTGGTCCTTCGGTGCAATGAGAATCTGGTTGTATCCTGAGTACCCATCCAAAAAGCAATAGTAGGCACGCCCGGCAAGTCTGTCCAACATTTGATCAAGAATGGGCAATGGAAAGTGGTCTTTGCGGGTCACTTTGTTCATCTTTCTGTAGTCCATACATACCCTCCATCCGGTGATAGTACGAGTGGGGATCAACGCATTTTTCTCATTTGTGACCACAGTCATACCCCCCTTCTTCGGCACACATTGTACCGGTAAAGTCTATGAGCTATCCGAAATAGGGTACACAACCCTTGCATCAAGCCACTTGACAATTCCCTTCTTGACGACCTCTTGCATAGCCTCGTTCCACCTCCTTTGATGTTCCACGGAGGGTTTGGCATCATCCTCTAGTATAATTTTGTGGATGGAAAAGGCGGGGCTTATAATTTTGCCTTTTTCCTTCTTTGAAGCACCGCAAGGGTGGAGTCTACCTGCACGTTAGTTAGGCAAGTACAAAGAATAACAGGTAATGTGGAAGAAGGGCCTAAGAATTCATACCTAAGGTATGAAGGCAAAGGTTTCAACTCCAATGTTGGTGGCTCCTCGATTGAGGGCTTTGTTGGTGGAGTCTTCCGATTTTTCAAGTCCAATGAAAGTTTACGGGGCCCATATGAGTAGGATCACATTCCTTGCAATGCATTTACACATTCAACCAAGCCTTCCTTTTAATCATCCTCATGGTTTAGCAACACAGCTTCCAAAGGGTCTTCCACATTGATCATGGCACTCGTGTCATCAACTATCACCTCCGTTACAAGATCCACAGAAGAGCAAACTGCATTGCTATTTGGTTGCCTCGTTGTTTTGCACATGTGGAATACAACTTTTTCATCTCCCACTCGGAAGGTGAGCTCCCCTGCTTCCACATCCACCAATGCCTTCCCTATTGCTAGGAAGGTCTCCCTAATATTATAGGTACCTCATAATCGACTTCGCAGTCCAGAATCACAAAATCAGCAGGCAAAATAAACTTGTCGACCCGGACTAGAACATCATCAATAATACCAAGCGACCTTTTCATTGTCCGATCCACCATTTGTAATCTCATGGAAGTAGCTCTTGGTTGCCCAATACCTAGTGTCTTGAACACGGAATATGGCATCAAATTAATACTTGCTCCCAGATCACACAAGGCTTTTGCAAAATTGGCTCTACCAATAGTGCATGGAATTGTAAAGGCACCGGGATCTTCAAGCTTTGGAGCCATCGAGTGCACAATGGAACTAACTTGATGAGTCATTTTGATGGTCTCACAATTCATAGATCTATTCTTAGTTACCAAGTCCTTCATGAACTTGGCATCTCCCGGCATTTGTTCGAGAGCTTCCACCAAGGGCACATTAATTGACAAACTTTTCATCATTCAATAAACTTCTTGAATTGGTTTTCATTATTTTGCTTTGCAAGCCTTTGAGGATACGGTGGAGGAGGCCTTGGCAAAGAGGCCTTGGCTTTAGGCACTACCATTTCCGGTATGTCTATCACGTGTTCCCTAGATGGGTTCACATCATTTTGAGTCTCCTCTATGTTGTCATTGCTTCATCATTCACATTCTTATCATTGGCTTGAACCTCATCATATTCTTGCAACACAACATCTTCATTCACAATCTTCTTTGGATCAGAAGTACTTGCATCTCCACCTCTACCGCTTCTTGTGGTCCCTGCCATAGCATAGCCTGTATGGTTCCCTCCCTTCGGGTTTACTACCATATCACTTGGTAGTGCCCCCTTAGGGCGAGTATTCAATGCTTGAGAAATTTGACCCAGTTGTACTTCCAAGTTGTGAATAGAGGTAGTATGGGAGGCTATTTGGGCATCGGAGTCAGCATTCCTTTCCAGCATTTGTTTGAACATATTCTCTATTCGCCACATCTCATTGTTTGAAGAACTTTGCCCTTGAGACGAATATAGAGGCAGATTGTTTGGTTGCTAATACATCGGGGGCCTTTGTATGCGCGAGCCCCGGTTGCCTTGAGTATTATTATTCCATCCCCCTTGGTTTCCATTTCCGCCCCAGTTGTTATTGTTGTTCCCCCAATTCTGATTATTGTTATTGCCATTGTTCCAATTCCCTTGGCCTTGGTTGCCCCAATTTTGATAGTTCCCTTGCGATCTCCATTGTTGATTTGGAGCATTGCTCCGTTGACCTTGGTAGTTATTGGCATATAACACTTCATCACTTTGATGATCATAAGAATCGTCTTGATTATCACCACTACCATTTTGCTCATATTGATCTTGATTGTTTTGCACTTGTTGACCACGCTGTTTCCTCCTGTTGACCATGCCATTTACCCCTTCCATGGCATTTACTTTCTTTGTCCCTTGAACTTGCTGAAGTTGGGCCTTTGCTAGCTGATTCATAATAGTTGTCAACTCGGCTATGGCTTGTCCGTGATCATGAAGGTCCTTGTGAAGATGGATGACATTAGGGTCACCTTGAGGAACATTTTCTCGACTCTGTCAAGCTGAAGTTGTGTCAACCATCTCATCAAGTATGTCACAAGCATCGGCATAAGGCGTCTTCATAAAATTTCCCCCAGCTAGTTGATTTACCACACACTGGTTGGTCGTGTTGATGCCCCTATAGAATGTCTGCTGAATCATTGCTTCAGTCAAATCATTATTTGGAAATTCCTTGACCATTGTCCGGTATCGCTCCCAGATTTCATGTAGGGGTTCATTAGGTTCTTGTTTAAAGGCTAAGATCTCATCCCTCAATGTTGTCATATGACCCGGTGAGAAAACCTTGGCTGTAAACTTTTCTGCCAACTCATCCCATGTGTGTATGGAGTGGTTGTGTAGCCTCTCGAGCCAGTCCAAAGCTTTCCCTTTAAGTGAAAATGGGAAAAGTCTCAATCTCAGAGCGTCCTCCGACACATTCGTCTGCTTGCTCTCCCAGCATGTGTCTACAAAACCCTTTAGATGCTTGTATGTGTTCTGATGAAGAGCTCCAGTGATGAAGCCCCTTTGCTCCAATAGGGTCAGCATGACATTTGTAATTTGAAACTTTCTCGCCCGAATCCGGGACGGGACAATTGCACTTGCGTAACCTTTGTTGGATAGCACCCGGTGTGCTGCCCATGGAGGAAGTGGGGGAGGGTTTGGAATGTTGTCATTATCCTGGCGGCCTCTTCTTTGGACTTGAGGTTCTAGATTAACCTCATCCTCACCATTGTCATCTACCTCCTCCCCCGGAAGAATATGTCCGAGAGCATCATTATGAGCCATTTGGTACCAAAAGTGATACATACATAAGAGATAGAAAAACAGAAGGAAAGAAAAAAGAAAACAAAACAAAAAAAGAAGACACGTAAATAGTTAGATAGATAGTCAACACTGTCTAACTCCCTGGCAATGGCGCCAAAAACTGATCATGGCCAAACCTACACCACTATATAGTAGCAAAGAGTGGTCGATGCAGTTTTACCCGATGAGGTCGGGATCAATTTCCACAGGGAGTTAATTGTTGGTTTAGAGTCAGGTATCTAACTAACCTAGATGTGCGTGTTGTTTCGAATTTCACTTCCAAACATTATTGTGATTGATTCTATTCTAATTTTTATACTATTGTATGCCAAGTGTAAGCTAAGTACAATATTTTTGGTGAAAGTTTTCAAGTGTTAAAAGGCACTAGGCTAATGACTTCCGCCTAGGTGAGTATCTAATGGATGTCAAGCATTAAGACAAGCTTGTTACGATTGGGGTCGTGATATAACCATCACACATAAGTGCTCACTCTATACCTCTCGGTAGTTTGAGTAACTTTGCCTGATTTGGCTTTCTCAACCCCAAATGGGTGTTCGCACAATCCAAATGAAATTGGCTCCAGTTGGGTATTACTATCTCTAGGTTTAACCCTTTTATCGGGGCTATCAATCTCTTGAGTTACCCCAATTCCTTGTTAGCCTAATTTTTCTAGACTTAGTCTCTCTTTCTCAAGAAGAGCCTAAGTCATAAAGGCATGAATCAGTGTTTGCAACAACTAATTCTACAATTTTACCATGAATTAGGCTAAATATCACTAACCCATAAACAATTAAGCCCTAAAATTCAAGACTCATTAAATACCCACACTAGGATTGGGTCACCACCCTAGCTATGGGGTTTAGCTACTCATGAATACAGCAGAAATCAAAGGTGAAGATGAAATATAAGCCATAATATTAAAGTACAAGATGAAAATCTAAATTTGAACGTAAATGTATTATAAAATTGCCCAAAAGGGGAAAAACCAGTCGTTCACGTGCTCTACTCTCCAAAACTTAACCTAAAAATGTCAAAAAGATCTATTTATACACAACTAAAATTTTCGGACAAAAATTCCCCCTGCGGAGTATTCGCGGACGCGTAATTCTGACCGCGTTCGCGCTTGAGCTTTCGCGGCCACATAATAATAAGCGTGGTCCTCGTTTCTTCAATACTGGGCTTGGACTGGACTAGGTTTCACGGACAACATAAATACATTCACGTCCGCGTTAGCTTCAATCGCGGCCTCGTATTATGTTCGCGGACCGCGTTCTTCAGTTAGGTTTCACTTGCCAAGTCTCTGAACCTTTGATCACGCTCCCAGCGGAATTTCCACCGCGTCCACGTCTGATAACTTCACGGCCACATAATGTAGATGCGGGCAGTGGTGGTATTTTCTCTGGATTGCAGCTTCTCTGAACCTCTATCTCGCCGACCGCAGAATATTATCCGCCTGAGCGGTGAACCCTACGCGGTCGCACTTTTCCATCGCGGTCTGTGGTTCAGTTTCAGCCTTTGGCTTGTTCAAGTTTGACTCCTTCATGAGCTTATTTTGGCTTCTTTACCTTATTTTGACCAAATCCTGCAAGCAAGCACATTATGTTATTTTTCGGGACTACCATTAGCATTTATTGTACCCAAAACCTAAGCAAAAGAGAGCAAATAATAGGCTAAAATCCCTAGTTGTCAATATATACAGGAGATAGTTCGGTTTCACGGTGTGCAAATTTCTATCATATTAGATAGAGGCCCTCAGTTTACGTCACATTTCTGGAGAGCAGTACAGAGTAAGTTGGGGACCCGTGTAGAGCTCAGCACAACCTTTCATCCGCAGACCAACGGGCACTCAGAGCGGACAATTCAGATTTTGGAGGATATGCTCAGGGCATGTGTGATTGACTTTGGAGGTCAGTGGGATCGTTTCTTTCCTTTGGCCGAGTTCGCTTATAATAACAGTTACTAATCCAGCATCGAGATGGCTCCATTTGAGGCTTTATAAGGTCGGCGATGTCGTTCGCCCATCGGGTGGTTTAAGCCCGGTGAGGCTAAGTTATATGGTACTAATTTGGTAAAAGATGCCTTGGAAAAGGGAAAGTTGATTCAGGAGCGACTTCGTACAGCATAGTCCAGACAGAAGAGTTTCGGGTATCAGAAAGCGCGTGATTTATCATTTATGGTGGGTGAAAATGTTCTTTTGAAAGTTTCATCGATGAAGGGAATCATGAGATTTGGGAAGAAAGGCAAGTTGAGCCCAAGGTTTATAGGACCATTTGAGGTGTTGAGACGAGTTGGGGAGGTTGCTTATGAGCTTGCATTGCCTCCCATCCTATCGGGAGTTCATCCGGTTTTCCATATATCTATGCTCCGGAAGTATCATGCCGACCTATCACATGTGTTAAACTTCAGCACAGTTCAGCTAGACAATAGCTTGGGTTATGAAGAGGAGCCAGTTGCCATTGTTGATAAACAGGTTCGATAGATGAGGTCCAAGAGGATTTCTACAGTAAAAGTCCAGTGGAGGGGCCAACCAGTCGAGGAAGCGACTTGAGAGGCCGAGGAAAACATGCGGAGCAGATATCCACACTTATTCAGCACTTCAGGTATAATTCTAAACCCGTTCGAGGACAAACGTTTGTTTTAGAGGTAGAGAATGTGATGACCCAATTTTCGGCAGGATAGATGTGAAACAATTTCGTAAAGTTTTCTGGAAAATTTTTATGTGAAAATGGATTAAAATGTGAATTAGAGCTTTAAAACTCAATTGAGTTGACTTTGATCAATATTTTGAGCAAACGGACTCGGATCAGTGTTTTGACAGTTTTGGTAGGTCCGTATCATGATTTGGGACTTAGGCGTATGCCCGGAATCAAATTTCGGTTCCCTAGCCCGAGATACGAAATTTTGATGAAAAAGTAAAAGTTTAAGTTGAAATAGTCACCAGATGTCAAATTTTGTACAAACGACCCCGGAATAGCATTTTGATGATTCCAAAAGCTCTGTATGGAGATTTTGGACTTAGGAGCGTGTTCGGAATTTTATTTGGAAGTCTGAAGTTCAAATAGGCTTTTGAAATGGCTAGAAATAAGAATTTAAGTTTGAAAGTTTGACCGGGGAGTTGACTTTATGATACCGGAGTCGGAATCTAGTTCCGAAAATTTTCATAGCTCTATTATATCATTTATTACTTGTGTGCAAAATTTGAGGTCAATCAGAGTTGATTTGATAGGTTTCGACATCGAATGTAGAAGTTGGAAATTTTAAGTTTCATTAAGCTTGAATGGGAGCATAATTCGTGGTTTTAGCGTCGTTTTATGTGATTTGAGGTTTCAAATAAGTTCGTATGATGTTTTAGGACTTGTTGGTATATTTGGTTGAGGTTCCGAGGGCCTTGGGGTGAGTTTTGGATGGTTAACGGATCAAAAGTTGGACTTAAAATAACTACTGTAATTTTTCCTTTCTACTGAAAATTTTGGGCCAAGATCGAGCCCAAGATCAAGGCCCAAGATCGAGACCCATGATCGAAGCCACGATCGAGGACGAGGATCGAGGCCATGATCGAGGCGGAGGATCAAGGCAATGATCGAAGCCACGATCGAGGCCGAGGATCGAGGCCATGATCGAAGCCACGATTGAGGCCGAGGATCGAGGCCATGATCGAGGGCTGCCTGGGCAGAATTATAAAAGAGGGCATTCGTCCCATTCGCCATTTTTAACAAATGTGAGCTTGAGCAGATGCGATTTTTGATAGATTTTCAAGGAAAAGACATTGGGGTAAGTAATTCTAACTTGGATTTGGCCTATAAATACAAATATATCATTGTTCTCATCATTTAATTAGTGTTTTGAGATTGAAATTTGGGAAATTTTTTAAAAATCTCATAAAAATGAATATTTGAGATTTCGGTATCGATTCAGAGTCGGATTTGAATGAAACTGGTATGGTTGGACTTGTAATTGAATGGGCTATCGTATTTCGTAACTTTGGTCGGATTCCGAGACGTGGGCCTCACAGACAAATTTTTAATTAATTTAGGAATTTTTATTAAAAATATAGTATTTTCTTATGGAATTGATTCCTATAATTTTTAGTGATTGTATCAAATTATTTTGGCTAGATTCGAGCCAAACAGAGTTGGATAATCGTGAAAAAGGCCTTCTAGTGGATTAAATTGGAGCAAGACGAGGTAAGTCTCTTGTCTAATCTTGTGAGGAGGAAATTACCTCATAGGTGATTAAAATTAAATAATTGTTGCTAATTGTGGGGGCTACGTACGCACGAGGTAACGAGAGTCCGTGCGTAGCTATTATTAATGCTAAAGTCCGGGTAGTTTAGGACTCAAAGCATGAATTACATGTGTAAATTATATTCTTTGTTTAATTTATATATATATATATATATATATATTGTAAATTGTTAGATAAAAATATTAAAGGATGGAAATCTCATATACGTGTTTTTTCTGTTTAAATTAATTAATTGTTAAGAGAAATTTCTCTTCATCCTGAATTTATCTTATAACAAATATACTCTCATTCCGGAGGTACATAAGAAAATGTCTTCCTTTCTTGTGGAGCGGGCCGAACGCCTCGGCAGGATAGATACATCTATGGATCGTGCTGCACATCCTTCGGCAGTGTACACGAAACTCTGGATTGGGTCGTACGACCCCGGCAGAAATCGTGCTTGATAATAAAAATATTTCACGACACTTGGGCAGTTTATTGTAGCTTGTAAAGCTATTTGATAAATTGGAAATTTATTGAAATTGAATTGTAGCTTGTATAGCTATTTGATAAATTGGAAGTTTTATTGAAATTGAAGAATTTAATTAATAGATTGAAAATTGTTGCATTTGAAGGATTTTTATTATTTTTCCTAAATGAATAAAATTATTGTTAACTTTGTGAATCACGCTGATTTGAATAATTATAATTTATTCGATTTATTATTGTTGACCCTTAGTGAGTGTCAAAGTCGGTCATCTCGTCTCTACCACTTCGAGATTAGGCTTGATGCTTACTGGGTACACACTGTTTACGTACTCATGCTACACTTGCTGCACTTTTTGTGCAGGATCTAAGACCGATACTAATGGAGGACCTATCATAGCACATCCTCGGTATCCAGGGGCGTAGTGGTGAGCTGCCTTTCTGAGCCGTCATGCAGCTACCAGTGCCTCTTCTTGTATTTTTAATTCTGTCTATTTTTATTTCAGACAGTATTTGGATTTTTGTATAATATACTAGATGCTCATACACTTGTGACACCAGGTCTGGGCACACACATTGGTAGAATTTGGTGTCTTATTATTTTTCTTGGATTTATATTTTATCGATATATGTTTAATTTATTAGTTGGCTTGCCTAGCTATAGTGTTGGGCGCCATCATGAACTATAAGTGAAATTGGGTCGTGACATCCCCCTTCCCCAAGAACGGAATTTTAATGTATGTTTGCTCTCTCTCTCTCTCTCTCTCGTTTCCTACTCCCTTCTCCCTCTCCTTCCTATCCTTCCTCATCCCTTTTCCCTTTAATTTATTAATTTTTTTTTATCCATTTTGCAGCAGTAGTTGGCGGCAGCAGCTCCTCAATCAATTTCTCTAGCATTTTTTCCGCCGAGATAAGTATTCCGTTGTTACATTTGTAGTAATTTTCTATATATGAATATCCTAACTAGTTGAAGTAGGTATGGTTGAAATTTTAAGGATTTTAGTTTCTTAATGATACTTAATATAAAACAAAAAGAGAGAAAAATATGTTGAATTAGGTATGGTTGAAATTTTGGGTTAAAGAAGAATATGTTAAGAAATCCTAAATCTAATTTTAAATTTATTAAGAATATGTTGAATCTTAAAATATTCAGTGTTAGAGTACTGCATGTAAAAATATGAAGTTTGTTAAGAAATCCTAAATCTAATTTTGAATTTGTTAAGAATATGTTGAATTTTAAAATATTCAGTGTTAGAGTACTGCATGTAAAAATATGAAGTTTGTTAAGAAATCCTAAATCTAATTTTGAATTTGTTAAGAATATGTTGAATTTTAAAATATTCAGTGTTAGAGTACTACATGTAAAAATATGAAATTTGTGCGATTGTAAACTCATAAATTTTTAAGTAGGCTGTTTGTATCAAGTTTGCAGCTCTCGTTTGTATCAATTGGAATCAATTCATTATTTAGTCTTATAGTAGGTTCATTGTTGCTTGTTAGTTTTATTATTAGAATGATATTAAGTTTAGTTTTTTCCAATTTCAACTTTAAGATTAATTTATAAATTTTAGAAATAATAGTTAATTTTGATTATATGAATATTTAGGAAGCTATTCAAATTTAATTATTTTAGTTAAAGACTGATATTATTTAGAATAGGGATTAATGTGAGATTTTGAGTGTTAAAAAATATTAATTTAAAAAATAAAATATATCAATTAAAGTGCTTTGACACAATGATATGTATATATCTAAAATGAACCTTTGATGGTAGTCAGCATGGTGGCTCACTAGTTGCTGCATCCCCGAGCTTTCATGGTAGTCGGCACAATGGTACGTATTTTATTGCTCCATCATCTTCCACTCCATCACCATCATCCATTCCCAGCATATCTAGGTTGGATATTGGAGGCTCTTTCCCAGCTACATCTATTGCTGCTTCTGCACCATCTAGTAGACGCAGGAAGAATCTTGGAGAGGATGTACAATTTGATAGTTATAATCGATTGATAATCGTCCCCTACGAGGATGGGTAAGAAGGTTCTTATACTATTTTTTAAGTTTTGAATGTACTTTTAGATATGTTAACATTAAGGATATTTATAATTAAAACTTTTGAAATTTTAAGATGTTTATTAATTATATATATGTTAACTTTAATTCAGGTTTTTGTCATCCTTTCAGTCTACACATTTGGTTGTGGATTCTATGAAGCCATTTTATCATGAGCCGTGAAATCCTTGGAGACAGATACCGTACAACATCAGTGTAATGACCGAACCGATAATTTTAATTTTTAGAACCCTGTTCCCCTAAATAAAACTCCTCGTATGTGCTTTTATTAATTTATGACTTGCGGGAATGGTTGGTTTGGGATTTGGAAGTGTTCGGGTTAAAATCGGAACACTTGGTTCCTTAAGTTGGCCTTAAAATGCTAACTTTGACTTCGGTCAACATTTTGAGAAAACGATCCCGGAATCGTTATTTGATGGTTTTAATAGCTCCGTATGGTGATTTTGGACTTAGGAGCGTGTTCAGAATTTTATTTGGAAGTCCGTAGTTAAATTAAGCTTGAAATGGCTAAAACAAGAATTTAAGTTTGGAAATTTGACCGGGAAGTTGACTTTTTGATATCGGGGTCAGAATTCAGTTCCGAAAATTTTTATAACTTCATTATGTCATTTATGACTTGCATGCAAATTTTGAGGTCAATCGGACTTGATTTGATATGTTCCGGCGTCGTTTGTAGAAATTAAAAGTTTCAAAGTTCATTAGGCTTGAATCTATATGTGATTCATGTTTTTAGTGTGGTTGGATGTGATTTGAGGACTCGACTAAGTTTGTATGATGTATTATGACTTATTAGTATATTTGGTTGACAAGGTGGGTTGCTCTGATGGTAAGCACCCTCCACTTCCAACCAAGAGGTTGTGAGTTCGAGTCACCCCAAGAGCAAGGTGGGGAGTTCTTGGAGGGAAGGATGCCGAGGGTCATTTGGAAACAGCCTCTCTACCCCAGGGTAGGGGTAAGGTCTGCGTACACACTACCCTCCCCAGACCCCACTAGTGGGATTATACTGGGTTGTTGTTGTTGTTGTTGTTGTTGTAGTATATTTGGTTGAGGTCCTGAGGGGCTCGGGTGAGTTTCGGATGCTTAACGGATCATTTTTGGACTTGGCTTGATAGTTGAAGTTCTGGTTTCTGCAGGTTCCGGTTTCCTTCCAAGTGATAGCGTGAGAAGGTATGCAATCGCGTAGGGTTAATTGGGCATCTGAAATTTTTTGCTATGCGATCGCATGGGCGAGTCCGCAATCGCGTAGGTTTGGCAAGCTGTGCTATGCGAACGCCTGGCTAAGACCGCGTTCGCAAAGAGGAAATGAGGCAGAAGCTAGGCCACGCGCTTAATGCTTCGCGATCGCGTGAGAAGGCTAGTGATCGCATAGGCTTGCGGAGACTGTGCTTCGCTATCGCGTGGAATTTTCCGCGATCGCGTAGAGTTATTTTTGGGCAATAAAAAACTTGTGCTTCGCGATCGCATGAGTTGGTCCGCGATCGCGTAGAAGAAATCACTAGGCAGAATGTTTAAGTTATGAAAGTGGGACTTCATCCCATTTTCCATTTTTAACGATTTGGAGCTCGGATTGAGGCGATATTTGGAGATTTGCAGAGAAAACATCGGGGTAAGTGTTCTTAACTCAATCTTGGTTAGATTACCCGAATTCATTACTGTTTTTAACAATTAATTGGTGCTTTAAGTTGGAAAAAATTGAAAACCCTCTTCGATAGATTTGAGGATTTGAGGGCCGAATTGTTATCGGAATTTAGTCATTTTGGTATGGTTAGACTCGTGGTTGAATGGGCGTTCATATTTCGTAACTTTCGCCGGATTCCGAGACGTGGTCCCCACAAAAGATGTTTGAATTAATTTCGTATTTTTATTAAAAAATATAGTATTTTCTTATGAATTTGATTCCTATAATTTAATGATTGTATCGAATTATTTTAGCTAGATTCGAGCCAGACAGAGTTGGATAATCGTGGAACAGGCCTTCTAGTTGATTAAATTGGAGCAAGTTGAGGTAAGTCTCTTGTCTAATCTTGTGAGGGGGAAATTACCTCATAGGTGATTAAATTAATAATTGTTGCTAATTATGGGGGCTACGTACGCACGAGGGGATGAGAGTCCGTGCGTAGCTACTATTTATGCTAAAAGTCCGGGTAGTTTAGGACTCAAATCATAAATTACTTGTGTAAATTATATTCTTTGTTTAATTAAAATTATTTGATATATATATTGTGAATTGTTAGAAAAAACTATTAATAGATGAAAATCTCATATGCTTAATTTTCTGTTTAAGTTAATTAATTGTTAGAAGAAATTGTTTATCCTCTCGAATTGATCTTATAATAAATATACTATCCTTGCGGAGGTACATAAGAAAATGTCCTCCTTTCTTGTGGAGCAGGCTGAACGCCTCGGCATGATAGATGCATCTATGGATCGCGCCGCACGTCCCTCGGCAGTGTACACGACACTCTGGATCGGGCCGTACGACCTCGACAAAAATCGTGCCTAATAATGATAAATATTATACGATACCTTGCTATCTTAATTGCAGCTTGTGGATTTAATTAATAGATTGGAAATTATTGCATTTGAAGGATATTTATTATTTCTGCTAATTGAATAAAATTATTGTTAACTCTGTGAATCATGTTGATGTAAGTAATTCTATTTTATTCTATTTATTATTGTTGACCCTTAGAGAGTGTCAAAGTCGACCATCTCGTCTCTACCTCTTCGAGATTAGGCTTGATACTTACTGGGTACACACTGTTTACGTACTCATACTACACTTGCTGCACTTTTTGTGTAGGACCTGAGACAGGTGCTATAGTTGGACCTATCGGCGTGCACCCGCGTTATCCGGAGGCTTAGTGGTGAGCTGCTTTCTGAGCCGTTCTGCAGCAACTAGTGCCTCTTCCTGAATTGTTATTCGGTCTATTTCATTCCAGATAGTATTTATAATTTTTGTATAATATACTAGATTCTCATACACTTGTGACACCAGGTCTTGGCACACACACTAATAGAATTTGGATTTGTATAATTTCTTGAATTTAAATTAATCGGTATCTTTTTTATTTTCTTGAATATTTCAAGTAAAATAATAAAAGTACTTAGAAAATTATTCTAAAAATAATTGATATATGTTTAACTTATTAGTTGGCTTGCCTAGCTGTAGTGTTGGGCGCCATCACAACCTTTAGGTGAAATTAGGTCGTGACAACATGGTATCAGAGCACTCGGTGCACGTAGGTCTCACAAGTTATGAGTAGGCCTAATAGAGTCTTGCAGATCGGTACGAAGACATCTGTACTTATCTTCGAGAGGCTATAGGGTGTTAGGAAACTACCTTTCTTCATATTCCATCGTGCAATTGATGTAGTACTAAATATCATACTCTTATTCTCTTACAGATGGTGAGAACGCGCTCTAATGAGGTTCCAGACCAGGGAAGAGCTACTTCCCCAGTTGCTAGAGGCCAAGACAGAGGCAGAGGGAGGGCTCAAGTCCGTGGTAGGAGGCGAGGACGTCCCAGAACTATTCCAGTTATGTCGCTAATGGGTCCAGTAGAGAATCCCATTATTGAGGAACAGAGTGAGATGCCTGTGGCAGAGTCAGCTCCGGTGGATTTCACATCTGCACTGGGATTTTAGGATGTCATGGGTCATATGCTACGGTTCATGGACACTATGACTGAGGCCGGTTTATTTTCGGCAGACCCAGCCACATCTCAGGCGAGCGGGGGAGCACAGACCCCTACCGTGCAGACTCATGGGAAGGCAGCTGTTATATATCAGACGCATGGTGAACTACTCGTGGGTGGAGCCCAGCCAGTGGCAGCAGCTACACCTGAGCCCAGGCCAGCTGCAGCCGCTGATCCACAGAAACTACTTGATAGATGGACTAGACTTCATCCTCCTGTCTTCGGGGGTGAGCGACATGAGGATCACCAGGATTTCATTGATCGGTGCAAGGATAGACTGTACAACAACAGGATATTAGAGTCTCATGGGGTAGACTTTGTTACTTTTCAGCTAGAGGGCAGAGACCGTAGATGGTGGCAGTCTTATGTTCTTGGTAGACCAACAAATTCTCCTCCCATGAGTTGGGACAGGTTCACCCGTATTTTCCTGGACAGGTATATTCCACCCTCTTAGAGGGAAGAGTTGAGGTTTCAGTTTGAGCAGCTGCAACAGGGTGAGATGCCAGTGACCGATTATAAGGCAAGGTTTTCTGAGTTATCTCACCATGCACTTATGTACTCCTTACTGAGGCGGAGATAGTGCGAAGGTTTGTTGCGGGTTTACATACTGGCATTCAGGCCATTATGTCCCGAGAGGTTGAGATGGGTACTTCTTATGAGCTAGTCATGGAGATAGCCCGGAGGATTGAGGGTGTGTGTCAGTAGAGCCGAGAGTAGGTTACGATAGATAAGCGGTTTAGGTATTCTGGAGAGTTCAGGGGTGCTCCATCTGGGGGCAAAGGTCAGTTCGTGAGAGGGCATTCGAGTAGGCCCTCATATCCAGCACCACTGCCTCATCGGGGTCCTCTAGTGCGACCTTATTTCAGTGCTATACCAGAGAGTTCTTACTGCCCACCAGCTATACAGGGTTCTTCCAGTGCTTATTCAGGTCACCAGGGCAAGACTTCTAGTCAGCAGCTTAACGCACTAAAAAGTTATTACAAGTGCGGGGATCCCAGTCACATAAGGAGATTCTGCCCCAGGCTTCGGGGTAGACCAGTACACCAGGGTTAACAGCCTATGATTACTGCACCAGTCGCTCCACCAGTAGTCTGACCACCAAGAGGTGGAGGACAGGGGGTAGGGGCTATCCTAGAGGTGGAAGTCAGCCAGGTGGAGCCCAGCCAGATGGCGCTCCAGCTCGGTTCTATGCTTTTCCGGCCAGACCAGATGCAGAGGCCTCAGATGCCGTGATTACATGTATTATTTCTGTTTGCGTCAAAGATGCCTCTGTATTATTTGATCCGGGATCTACATATTCCTATGTGTCATATCTATTTGGTCATTTCCTGGGTGGTTCTCGTGAGTCCTTGCATACTCATGTTTATGTGTCCACTCCTATGGGCGATTCTGTTGTTGTGAATCAGATCTACCGGTCCTGTATTTTTACATTCTGTGGTTATGAAACTAGAGCAGATCTCCTATTACTTGAAATGACCAAATTTGAAATCATCCTGGGTATGAACTGGTTATCTCCATATCATGTTATTCTAGATTGTCATGCCAAGACTTTTACCCTGGCTATTCCAGCATTGCCTAGGCTGGAGTGGTTGGGTTCGTCTGTTAGTTCATTTAATCAGGTTATTTCTTTTGTGAAGGCTCAAAACATGGTTAAGAAGGGTTGTTTAGCTTATCTAGCCTATGTTTGGGATACTACTGCAGAGACTCCACCTATTGATTCAGTGCCTGTAGTTCGGGAGTTCTCCAATGTATTTCCTTTAGATCTTCCAGGTATGCCACCTAATTGTGATATTGATTTTTGTATTGACTTGGCTCCAGATACCCAGCCTATATCTATCCTACTGTATCGCATGGCTTCGAAAGAATTAAAAGAATTGAAAGAACAGCTTGAGGAGTTACTAGACAAGGGGTCGTCAGACCAAATGTATCGCCTTAGGGTGCACCGGTGTTATTTGTGAAGAAGAAGAAGGATGGAACGATGCGAATATGTATTGATTATCGACAATTGAAAAAAGTCACTATTAAGAACAAGTACTCGTTACCGCATATTGATGATATATTTGACTAGTTACAGGGTGCTAGGGTATTCTCTAAGATTGACTTGAGGTCGGGGTACCATCAGTTGAATATTCGGGATTCGAATGTTCCAAAGTCTGCTTTCCGAACTAGATGTGGTCATTATGAGTTTCTGGTGGTGTCTTTCGATTTAACTAACGCCCCGACAACATTTATGGATTTTATGAACAGGGTATTCAGGCCATATATTGATTTGTTTGTCATTGTTTTCATTGATAACATTTTGATTTACTCATGCAGTAAGGAGGAGCACGAGTATCATATGAGAGTGGTGCTTCAGACGTTGCTGGAACAAAAGTTATATGCTAAGTTCTCGAAATATGAGTTCTGGCTAGAGTCTGTAGCATTTTTGGGGCATATTGTATTGGCTTAAGGTTGATCCCAAAAAGATTTAGGCAGTTCAGAATTGGCATCGTCCCCCTTCGGTGACTGAGATCAGGAGTTTTCTGGGTTTAGCAGGTTATTATCGTCGGTTCGTGGAAGGTTTTTCATCTATTGCAGCACCTTTAACCAAATTAACCCAGAAAGGTTCTCCGTTCCGATGGTCCGATGATTGTGAGGTGAGCTTTCAGAAGCTCAAGACAACATTGACTACAGCACCAGTGTTAGTGTTGCCTTCCGGTTCGGGGATGTATACAGTGTATTGTGACACTTCACGCATTGGCTTGGGTTGTGTATTGATGCAGGAAGGGCGAGTTATTGCATATGTTTCACGTCAACTGAAGTCCCATGAGAAGAATTGTACGGTACATGATTTGGAGTTAGCTACAATTGTTCACGTTCTTAAGATTTGGAGGCATTATCTTTATGGGGTGTCTTGTGAAGTTTACACTGATCATCGCAGTTTGCAGCATTTGTTCAAGCAGAGGGACCTAAATTTGAGGCAGCGCAGATGGCTGGAATTACTGAAAGATTATGATATTACTATTCTATATAATCCGGGCAAAGCAAATATGGTTGCAGACGCCTTGAGTAGAAAGGCGGAGAGTATAGGCAGTTTCGCTTTCATTTCAGCAGAGGAGAGGCCATTATCTTTGGATATTCAGTCCTTGGCCAACAGACTTGTGCGACTGGATATTTCAGAGCCCAGTCAAGTTCTTATATGTGTTGTAGCTCAGTATTCACTATTTAAGCAGATCAAGGCTCGCTAGTATGATGATCCACACTTAATGGTTCTTCAAGAAACGGTAATACGGGGTGGTGCCAAGGAAGTTACTATTGGAGCGAATGGTGTTCTGCGACTCCAGGATTGTCTATGTGTTCCTAATGTGGATGAATTGAGGAAAATGATCCTAGAGGCGGCACACAGTTCTCGGAATTCTATTCATCCAGGTGCTACGAAGATGTATCGTGACTTGAGGCAGCATTATTGGTGGCGACGAATGAAAAAGGACATCGTTGAGCATGTAGCTAGGTGTCTAAATTATCAGCAAGTTAGATATGAGCACCAGAGGCTAAGTGGCCTACTTCAGCAGATGACTATACCAGAGTGGAAATGGGAATACATTACTATGGACTTTGTAGTTGGGTTTCCGCGGACCTTGCAGATGTTTGATGCAGTTTGGGACATTATCGACAGGTTGACCATGTTGGCACACTTTATTCCTGTTGTGACTATGTATACTTCAGAGAGGTTGGCCTAGATTTATATTCAGGAGATAGTCTGGTTGCACGATGTGCCAATTTCCATCATATCAGATAGAGGCCCTCAGTTTACTTTGCATTTTTGGAGAGCAGCATAGAGTGAATTGGGGACACGTGTAGAGCTCTGCATAGCCTTTCATCCGCAGATCGACAGGCAGTCAGAGCGGATAATTCATATTTTGGAGGATATGCTCAGGGCATGAGTGATTGACTTTGGAGGCCAGTGGGATCATTTCTTGCCTTTGGCCAAGTTTGCTTATAATAACAGTTACCAATCCAGCATCGACATGGCTCCATTTGAGGCTTTATATGGTCGAAGATGTCGTTCGCCCATCGGATGGTTTGAGCCAGGTAAGTCTAAGTTATATGGTACTGATTTGGTGAAAAATGCCTTGGAAAAGGTAAAGTTGATTCAGGAGCAACTTTGTACAGCACAGTCCAGACAGAAGAGTTATGCGGATCAGAAAGCGCGTGATTTATCATTTATGGTGGGTGAAAAGGGGAAATTGAGCCCAAGGTTTATAGGCCCATTTGAGGTGTTGAGACGAGTTGGGGAGGTTGCTTATGAGCTTGCCTTACCTCCCAATCTATCAGGATTTCATCCGGTTTTCCATGTATCTATGCTCCGGAAGTATCATGCCGACCTATCACATGTGTTAGACTTCAGCACAGTTCAACTAGATAATAGTTTGGGCTATGAAGAAGAACCAGTTGCCATTGTTGATAAACAAGTTCGCCAGTTGAGGTCCAAGAGGATTTCTGCTGTAAAAGTCCAGTGGAGGTCCAACCAGTCGAGAAAGCGACTTGGGAGGCCGAGGAAAATATGCAGAGCAGATATCCACACTTATTCGGCACTCCAGGTACAATTCTAAACCCGTTCGAGGACGAACGTTTGTTTAAGAGGTGGAGAATGTAATGACCCAATCGTCATTTTGACTTTTAGAACCCTATTCCCTTACATAAAACTCCCCGTATGTGCTTTTATTAATTTATGACTTGTGGGGATGGTTGGTTTGGGATATGGAAGTGTTCGGGTTGAAATCGAAACTCTTGGTTCTTTAAGTTGGCCTTAAAATGCTAAGTTTGACTTCGGTCAATATTTTGAGAAAATGACCCCAGAATCGGGATTTGACGGTTCCAATAGCTTTGTATGGTGATTTTGGACTTAGGAGCGTGTTCGGAATTTTAGTCGGAAGTCCGTAGTTAAATTAGGCTTGAAATGGCTAAAACAAGAATTTAAGTTTGGAAGTTTGATCGGGGAGTTGAATTTTTGATATCGGGGTCAGAATCCAGTTCAGAAAATTTTCATAGCTCCATTATGTCATTTATGACTTGCATTCAAAATTGTATGTCAATCGGACTTGATTTGATATGCTCCGGCGTCGTTTGTAGAAATTGAAAGTTTCAAAGTTCATTAGGCTTGAATCTATGTGTGATTCGTGTTTTTAGTGTGGTTGGATGTGATTTGAGGACTGGACTAGGTGCATATGATGTATTAGGACTTGTTGGTATATTTGGTTGAGGTCCCGAGGGGATCGGTTGAGTTTCGGATGCTAACGGATCATTTTTGGACTTGGCTTGATAGCTGAAGTTCTGGTTTCTGTAGGTTCTAGTTTCCTTCTACGCGATCGCGTAAGAAGGTATGCGATCGTGTAGGGTTAATTGGGCAGCTGAAATTTTGTGCTATGCCATCATGTGGGCGAGTTCGCGATCGCATAAGTTTGGCAAGCTGTTCTATGCGAACGCGTGGCTAAGACTTTGTTCGCGAAGAGGAAACGAGGCAGATGCTGGACCACGCGCTTAATGCTTCGCGATCGTATGAGAAGGCTCACGATCGCGTAGGCTTGCAGACAGTGTGCTTCACGATCACGTGGCATTTTTCGCGATCGCGTAGAGTTATTTTTGGGCAATAAAAAACTTGTGCTTCGGAATCGCATGAGTTGGTCCGCGATCGCGTAGAAGAAATCACTGGGCAGAATGTTTAAGTTCTGAAAATGGGACTTCGTCCCATTTTCCATTTTTAACGATTTGGAGCTCTGATTGAGGCGATTTTTGGGAGATTTTTAGAGAAAATATCGGGATAAGTGTTCTTAATTCAATCTTGGTTAGATTACCCGAATTCATCACTATTTTTAACAATTAATTGGTGCTTTAAGTTGGAAACATTTGAAAGCCCTTACGGATAGATTTGAGGATTTGAGGGCCGAATTGTTATCAGAATTTAGTCATTTTGGTATGGTTAGCCTCGTGGTTGAATGGGCGTTCATATTTCATAACTTTCGCCGGATTCCGAGATGTGGGCCCCATAGACATTTTTGAATTAATTTCAAATTTTTATTGAAAAATATAGTATTTTCTTATGGATTTGATTCCTATAATTTTTAGTGATTGTATCGAATTATTTTGGCTAGATTCGAGCCAAACAGAGTTGGATAATCATGAAAAAGGCCTTCTAGTGGATTAAATTGGAGCAAGTTTAGGTAAGTCTCTTGTCTAATCTTGTGAGGGGAAAATTGCCTCATAGGTGATTAAATTAATAATTGTTGCTAATTGTGGGGGGCTACGTACGCACGAGGTGACGAGAGTCCGAGCGTAGCTACTATTTATGTTAAAAGTCCGGGTAGTTTAGGACTCAAAACATGAATTACTTGTGTAAATTGTATTCTTTGTTTAATTAAAATTATTTGATATATATATATATTGTGAATTGTTAGGGAAAAATATTAAAAGATGAAAATTTCATATGCTTAATTTTCTATTTAAGTTAATTAATTGTTAGAAGAAATTGCTCATCCTCTCGAATTGATCTTATAATAAATATACTCTTCTTCCGGGGGTACAAAAGAAAATGTCATCCTTTCTTGTGGAGCGGGCCGAACGCTTTGGCAGGATAGATGCATCTATGGATCGCACCGCACGTCCCTCGGTAGTGTACACGATACTCTGGATCAGGCCGTACGACCTCGGTAGAAATCGTGCCTAATAATGATAAAAATTATACGATACCTTGCTATCTTAATTGCTGCTTGTGGATTTAATTAATAGATTAAAAATTGTTGCATTTGAAGGATTTTTATTATTTCTGCTAATTGAATAAAATTATTGTTAACTATGTGAATTATGTTGATGTAAATAATTCTATTTTATTCTATTTATTATTGTTGACCCTTTGTGAGTGTAAAAGTCGACCATCTCGTCTCTACCTCTTCGAGATTAGGCTTGATACTTACTGGGTACACGTTTTTTACGTACTCATACTACACTTGCTGTACTTTTTATGCAGGACCTGAGACAGGTGCTATAGTTGGACCTATCAGCGCGCACTCGTGTTATCCGGAGACTTAGTGGTGAGCTGCTTTCTGAGCCGTTCTAGAGCAACTAGTGCCTCCTCCTGAATTTTTATTCTGTCTATTTTATTCCAGACAGTATTTATAATTTTTGTATAATCTACTAGATCCTCATACACTTGTGACATCAGGTCTTGGCACACACACTGGTAGAATTTGGATTTGTATTATTTCTTGAATTTAAATTAATCGGTAAAGTTTCTATTTTCTTGAATATTTCTAGTAAAATAATAAAATTACTTAGAAAATTATTCTGAAAATAATTGATATATTTTTAACATATTAGTTTGTTTGCCTAGCTGTAGTGTTGTGCGCCATCATGTCCTTTAGATGAAATTGGGTCGTGGCAATCAGAGAGCAAATGTGGAATCAATTTAGGGTAAACATTAATTACATTTATTTAATAATTATCGTCTTCATCTAATGTTACCTTTTTATATTGCAGACAAAGTGTACATGGCATCCTCAGCATCAAAATAAAATAAATAATATTTTCGAGAAGAAGGCTGCTAAGTGAATTAAAGATACTTTGTTCGCTGCTCGGAATGCCCGAAAAATGCCTGGTGGTTAAGAGAAGATGTTTGGGATAAACTTCTTGAGAAATGGAATACCGAAGAATGGAAGAAGAAGAGTAAACAAGCAAAGGCAAACCGTGCCTCCAGTAAAGGTGGCTCGCGGTACATGGGAGGTTCGATTAGTTTTGCGGCCCATAAACTAAGATTGGTAATTACTTATAAACTTTTTCTTAGTTTTACATATAAAATTTTATGATTGTAATATCTAACTCACACTTTTTGTTATGAAGGAAAAGGAAAGAGGGCGATATATGAGTCACGCTGAGGTTTTCGAGGAGACGCATAAGAAAAAGAAGAAGGATGGTACAAGAGAAAACTGATAGAGACGCGTGCGTTGGACACATATGAAAAATACTAAATTCATAACTATTTATGGTTTATTAATATTAGTTTGTTTACATAATAGTTATGTTTTCATTTCAGGAAGATTATCATAAAAGGGTGGAAGAATGGAAACAAACTCAGCCTCCTTCAACTCAACCAACACTTGATGATATGGCTTTATTGTGGATAGAGGCAGCGGGTAGAGTAAACAAAGGGAGAGTCTACGGACTTGGAGTATATCGACTTAAAGGTCATCCAAACCCACTCTTAGCCAATTCTTCTTCTTCTCAAAATCAAGAACAGATGGAAAATATAAAAAAAAAAATTGTGATTTGAAGCAACAGTTGGACTCCCAATTCAGAACATTTGTTAAGAAGCAGAAATTCATGAGAAAACATGGGCATGATCTATCCGATGATGAGGATGAACAAACTGAATCTGATGTGTAGTAGTTTAGGTGTGGTATTTTGGTTGATTGGTAAACTTGATTGTGAGAGACAACTTTATATTTTATTTTTAAACTTGAATGTGGGCTACTATTTGGATGTTTTTATACCCAAAATTGTTAGGTTTAATGGATTTGTTGGTTTAGATTGTGTTAATGGTTGGTATTGTTGTCTTAGATTGTGTTAATGGTTGGTATTATTTGTTTAGATATTGTTAATAGTTGGTATTGTTGGTTTAGATGTTATATTTGTTGATTGGTTATTGGCGTTATTATATTGTAATAGTTTGACAAGTGGTGTAGCTCCAAAATTAAGCAGAATTCTATCCAGTTTTACAAAAAAGTCCGACTGATTTCCGACGAAAACAGTTGGACAACTGCCCAAATTTTATCAAAAACACCCAGATTTCCATCCTAATCGGTCGAAAATTACAAAAACTTAATGTTTAACAGTTTTCGACGGATTCTATCGAAAATTAAATAAATTTTATTTTTTAATTATTCATTTCCGATAGATTCGATCGGAAATTATATATTTTTAATATTTAATTTTAAATAAAAAATTATTTTTATTTATATTATTACGACCAATTCGGTCGGTAACATTCCGACCACTTTGATCGAAAATTTGAAAATATTTGGTCGTCTGACCTTTTTGAACGTTCCGACTACTTTGGTCAGAAAGTACCGATGGATTCGGTCGAAAATTATTTTCTGACCAATTGTTTTTCGACCGACCAATTTTGGTCGGAAAGTAATCGGAAATTCGTGATTTTCGACTAATTTCTGACCGTTTTGGCGGTCGGAATTCTGCCATTTTCCAGTAGTGGATGTGAATCTCCTTGGGATGTATTTGATCTACATGAAAATCAGGCATTATTTCGGATTGATCGCGAGGAACGATTTCTCTTAATCTCTCCTTCTTGTTTCTTCAACTGAGGGTCAGAGTGGCATATCCCTCTAGCAAATGATATTGTGGATCTTTTTGAATTATTTATTATGAAAAAACGTCCGGCCGCATTTCGAATTGATTTGAGGAAGATTGTGTTTTGATCACTTCGGCTTTGAGAAAGATATTATTTTATGTCTTGATTTCTTTACAAATATTCAAATTTTATGGTGTTTTCGAGATGCCTCTTGAAGGAAATGTGTATCCTCCTTAATAGAGGTATGAGCTAGAGTTTACTGTAGCCTCCAAACCATCCTGTAATGTGGACTCTTGGGCTTGAACAGTATAAATATATTTGTCTTACAGGTAGGGGTGTACATAGGTCGGGTTGGTTCGGATTTTTCAATTATCAAACCAAACCAATGGTGTCGAGTTTTTAAATTTATAAACCAAACCAAACCAACAAAGTCGGATATTTCAATCTCGATTTTTCTTGGATTTTTCCGGTTTTCGGGATTTTTTCCGGTAAAGTCTTCATAGCATAAAATATATAACTTGTGCTCTAAATATTTCTTAAATCCTAGTAAAATACAACTATATAATATATTTTCCAAGAAACTAACACAATAATATGAGATAAGTCATAGCATTATACTAAAATATTCAATAACAAAGATAAAATAATAAAATTACATAAAATAAATATTGCCAATTAATAAGCGATATTGAAAATTAACATAATCTAAAAATATTATATAGGTCATGTGTCACGACCCGAAATTTCCACCTTCGGACTGTGATGGTGCCTAACATTTCACTTGTTAGGCAAGCCAACGTTAGATTAATATTAAACAATTTTTAAACAATCTTTACATTATTAATAATCAAGGAAACAAAGCGGAAGCAAAGTTTGAAATATAGTGAACTAATCCATAAATGCAATGGCGTCTAAATACCATCCCAGAATTGGTGTCACAAGTGCACGAGCTTCTAGAATAAATACAAATAAAGGTCTGAATAAAATAAAGCTGTCTGAAAATAAACACATAGCTGAAGTAAAATAGAAGGGGACTTCCGAACTGCGGACGCCATGCAGTTATACCTCAAGTTTCCTCTGGTAGCTGAAATCCGAGCAAGTCTACGGTACCCCGTTGGGACCAACTCTAAAATCTGCACAAGAAGTGCAGAGTGTAGTATCAGTACAACCGACCCCATGTACTGGTAAGTGCTGAGCCTAACCTCGACGAAGTAGTGACGAGGCTAAGGCGGGTCACTTACATTAACCTGTACGCAATATTAGTAACAACAACAATAATAGAAATAATTCAGATAACTCATTCATAATAATTGAAGCCAACTCAGCAGTCATAACCAATTATCATTTCCATCAATTCCGTTGCAGCGTGCAACCCGCTCTCACAATATATTCACATTCAATTCTGTTGCGGCGTGCAACCCGCTCCTCAAATATATTTATTTTAATCAAGTTTGTTGCGGCGTGCAACCCGATCCACCAATATATATATATGAATGTCGACTTTTAAATAAGTCTGTTGCGGCGAGCAACCCGATTCTCCAATATGGACTTTTAATAAGTCTGTTGCGGCATGCAACCCGATCCTCCAACAAGGACTTTTAATAAGTCTGTTTGCGGCGTACAACCCGATCCTCCAATATGGACTTTTAATAAGTTTGTTGCGGCGTGCAACCCGATCCTCCAATAAGGACTTTTAATAAGTCTGTTGCGGCGTACAACCCGATGCTCCAATATGGACTTTTAATAAGTCTGTTGCGGCGTGCAAACCGATCCTCCAATAAGGACTTTTAATAAGTCTGTTGCGGCGTGCAACCAGATCCTCCAATATGGACTTTTAATAAGTCTGTTGCGGCGTGCAACCCGATCCTCCAATAAGGACTTTTAATAAGTCTGTTGCGGCGTACAACCCGATCCTCCAATATGGACTTTTAATAAGTCTGTTGCGGCGTGCAACCCGATCCTCCAATATGTTCATTATAATCAATTCTGTCGCGGCGTGCAACCCGCTCCTCCAACATATTCATTTACCAATTCTTATAGAAGAAATTTCACAAATAAATGCAATAGTTGATATAAAATTATAAGACAACAAGCATACTATAATCATGAGACAAAGTTTCGCATTTGCGGATAAAAGTTCCGCATTTGTTGCCAGCTGCCAGGTAAAGTTCCGCATCTGCGGACACCCCTGTCGCACCTGCGACATCCACTTCTGCGCAAAAAAGGCCGCACCTGCGAAGACCCCAAGCCAGCCCAGTCCCGCATCTACGATGGAAGTCTCGCTTCTGCGAGCTCGCACCTGCGGTCAAATATTTGCAGGTGCAATTATAACTGAAGGCAAAAATGCATATTTTGCTTAAGTCAAATTCTTGATCCGATTTCAATCTGTATCACTCTCGGAGTACTCGGGATTCCGTACGAATATACCAACAAGTCCAACGACATAATTCGGATTTACTCGGGGTCTCGTATCACGTCAAACAAAGATGGAATTACAATTCACATCCCAATTCAAACTTTGAGTTTTAAACTTTTTAATTTGCAAATCTCGTGCCAAAACATATTAAATGAATCCGGAATGACTTCAAATTTGGCACACACATCATAAATGACATAATGGATCTGTTCAAATTTTCAGAATTGAATTTCGGCTCCGATATCAAAAAGTCAACCTCGTGGTCAAACTTGGAATCTTAGCCTTTAAATTGCTAGTTCCGTTAAATGGTCATAACTTGAGCTAGGGACCTCCAAATTAAATTCCGGGCATACGCCCAAGTACCAAATCAAAATACGGAGCTATCGAAATTGTCAAAATACTAATCCGGGTCCGTTTACTAAAAATATTGACCAAAGTCAACTTAGTTGAGTTTTAAAGCTCTATCTCACATTTTAATTCATTTTTCACATGAAAACTTTTCGGAACATTTTACGGACTGGCGCACACAAGTCGAGGAATGATAAATGGTATTTTTCGAGGTCTTAGAACACAGAATTACTTATTAAATTTAAAGATGACATTTTGGGTCATCACATTCTCCACCTCTAAAACAAACGTTCGTCATCGAACGGAGTTAGAAAAAGTACCTCACACTTACAAATGTACCCCTACTTACAAATGTCTAACTTAATAGTTTAACCCAAATATATTTGGTGTCTTGATTCAGTAAAATTTTGATGTCAACGAGAATATCGAGATTACCAATATATGAAATAAAATAATGAAATGACCACAATTAACTCCCATGTTTAAACAAATTAAATTCTACAAGGTAAACAAGACAATTTTTATTCTTATAACTGCATTTTATACATTCTTAATTCTTGCGTTACAATTCAACCATTACTTATTCCCATATTATAATCTCTACATTGCAAATCTTTGCATTACAATATTCATATTATTAATTATTACATTACAATTCTTATATTATTAATCCCTCGATAATATGTTCACTAAACCAAACGGCCCCTTAGCTTACTTCTTAACAAATTGCACATATGTAATCTATAATTGTATGATTATGCTTGACCGTAAGCCGTATTGAGGCCCTCGATATTAATCTCTAACTGGCCCCCTTCTTTTATTAATTCTTTCTCTTTTATTTGTTTTTGATTACCTTTATTATGAATGTTTATTAACTTTATGGCAATGCATTATAATGTCTTCGAAATTAATTGGTCCTTTCATTTACAAGCTGTCATGGCCCACAGTGCCACCACCTTCTTCCTTTTCATAAGCTTTGAAATAATTAAAAGTGGAAATTGAAATTGATTCCCTTTATCTATCGGCTACATCCAATAACTCCAACTCAGTCCAGTTCATTTTGGCGCTTTTGGTGTTAATCTTTCCTGCATTTGAATTTTGAAGGCTGGAGATGCTCATGAACGAAACCATTGACTTTTTCACTTGCCCAGAAGTAATCATCACGAGGCATGACTCTTTTTGAATCCTACTAGTTCTTTTATAATGGACTGTTGTTTCGATAGAACAGGAGTAAAATGTATAACATACTGATATTTTACATTTGAAAGATAGTTTCACAATTGAAATTAAGCGTTAAATTTTGGTAAAGCAATAGAGTTTTGAAAGTTGAAAGATGAAAACTATGCGCTAACTTTTGGTGAAGCATTATTTGATTGGGCACAAAATTTTAAAAAGAAAATAAATATTTTGAATTTGTGTTTGTTTACCCTAAAAACGGATAACAATTAAATTTATATGGTGTTTTAAGAACATGTGATTTTACTTGGCACAAACTGAGAAAATATGCAAATTGGCGGTAAAGAAAAATAAAATACAAACTAAATGAGATGTCCAGCTTTGGCCCTCGAGCTAAGTTACCCTCAAACTAAATGAAATAGCAAATGAGATATGAGCAGAGTAACATAGTATTGAGAACCTAAAGAAAAGAATAGTATATTGCTTTGTATTGCGTGAATATCCTCCCTTTACAAATTATTAGACCCCCCTTTATATAGCAGGGGAGTCCTACTTGTGGTACAATTCTAAATACAGTAAGAAATCCCATGATTGGCTAATTAATCTCTCCTTGATTTGTGTCGTGATTTCTGCCGAGATTCTCCCCCTAATTGTGGCTATAACGCCTTTTTTGTTTCTTGGCTCGATCTTGATCCTAGCCGATCTCGATCTTGGTCGATCTCGATCTTGATCGGTCTCTGGGTCTTCGAGCTCGATCTTGACCGACCTCGATCTTGATCGGTTTCTAGGTCTCGAGCTCGACAACATATACTTCGCACCATGGATCGATATTATAATGATGAATCTCAGACCATCATGTTCCAATCTCGATTAATCATACGAAGGGCAAAACTAGATTTTGACCGTATACAGTATTTTTTATCATGATATAATATCTTGCATTTTTAAATATATCATATCATTTGTATGACTATAAAGGATTGTAGGGAAAATGAGAAATTCAATGACTTTTTTTAAAGGCAGAATACATTGATAGACTCTTAAAGTTGTTTTGACTTTTCACTTAGACACTTCATCTTAAGTCAGTTCCATTTGAACACTCCAACCACATCTCAAATCTGTCATTTAAACACAAAATTCATAAGCAACCAAACATAAAAGATACGTGTGATTCACTTGCCAGAGTGACGAATAAAAAGGGACATATGAATTTAACTTGAATAAATTAATAAAAAAGCTTTTGAAAAAAGTTAAAGAAAAACAAGTACCCTACCCAACTCTTGGTCATCTTCCCCAACACGTCTTCATCTGCCAAAAGAAAAATCAAACCCACATGTCCTCTTCTCCACTGACTCACACGTGTTTCTTTCTCCTAATCTGCACTCCCAAATTTGTACAATAATTAATGGCATTCTCTTAGTGATGCTGCTAAGTATTTCGCAGTAATAGCCACAGTACCAAAACAGATGACAACGAAATGATGTTCTTTAAGTCAAGTGTTTTGAAGATAAAATGAAAACTAATAGGGTAAAAGTAAACTACCACTATTAGTATTCCTCCACCCCCAAAGTACCCTCTTTGGATTTACAAATCTGGGGAAGGGAAAATTTTATGTCCATTTTTTTCTCCTTTTTTTTTGGATTGAAAATCCCTTCTTTTAGCTAATTGGAGAAGAAAGAACCTAAGTTGAGAAAAGTGAAAAGAAACGAAGAAGAATAAAATGTTTGGAATTTTTCCGGCGAACTCTATTGTTTTCTGGCAATAAAATTAAGACAATATGGTGATGGTGGTGGAGGGGGAATGAGAGAGGAAGGTGAAAGAATAAGACAAACAAAGTGAAAAAAATTAAAAACAAAAAGAAATACGTATTGATCTCTCACGCTCTGGAAAATAGTGTAATACACGCACTATGCCACATCACCATGTTGTGTCTAAATGACACATTTGAGATATGGTTGGAGTGTTCAAATGGAACTGACGTAAGATGAAGTGTCTAAGTGAAAAGTGAAAATAATTTTAAGGGGTTGTCGATGTCTTCTGCCTAACTAAAATTTAGGAAGAGATTATTTTTTAGCAAATTAAAAAATGGTAGGATTACATAAAGGCAGAATAGCCTAGCAGACCCTTGTACTTATTCCGGTTTGACATCTCGGTCCTCCTGATTCGTTTGTTTTCATCCAGACACTTTAACTTGATCAATGCCTATATTTTAAACCTCTCTAACCATGTGTATATCTCACTTGCTTGACGTGGATGACACATCATATTCCACGTCATTTTTTATATTGTATCTACTAAAAATACTTATCATATACTATTTTCTTAAAGAAAAAGAAAAAGAATTAATGCCTCCATCTCATCTCCCTCGTCTCAAATTATCGCCTTGTGCTTAGCAGGGCACAAATTTCTTCTTCATTGTCCATCTCATATACCGTATACCTTCTCTGTCTCACCATTCCGTCGATTAATAATTATAAAGGTATTTTTAATTAGGTAGATCAATGCTGCATTATTCTTAACAACGGCTATCAAGGCATCACTGGAGTCGGATATTGGAGGTTTCATGACCAGAAAAGGTCAAAATTAAATGAAAACATAAGAAAACAAGTATTGATAGCATAAATTGCCACTTTTAAGGGATCTTCGTGAATTGTTTTTATTTTTTTGAAGGAAGGAGGGGCAGTGAAGAAGAAGAAGAAGAAGAAGAAGAAGAAGCATAAACAGTTTGGCGCTCACCGTGGGGCCAAGGATAATAGAGATTGCTTAATACTGATTTCGATAACACACAATGCTTTACACTTATTCTCGTAAGAATCTTTTTTTTTAGGATAAACATGTCAAATTTACAAGCAACGCCTACACATGATGACAACGGCCTCGGATTTCTCGGGAAAAATGACAATATAGCTATCCCAGGGATCGAGGCGCCTCAGGCTGACCTTGAGGGAGCACCAATTGCAAATCCTGTCGATGTCAGTTCACATGTCGCCCTAAATGCAAATTTGGACGTTGATCCCGAAGGTAGCGTACGCAGGGAAGTTCGATCAGGTGGTCAAGATACGCAGGGCGGAGAAGATGGTAGAGTTAGCCTCCAATTGATATTCGAAATGTTACAGGCTCAATAAGCCGCTATAGCACAACTACAAAATCAGCACAGAACACCGAGTAGGATCAAACCAGAAGTCGTCCACAGGACCGAGCCTGTGCTAGAAAGGTCGAACGCCATCGAATCGGGGACTGACCCCACCGTTATGAAAATGCTCGAGGAGCTCACTAAACGGATTGAATCGAGAGAAAAGAAAATCGAGGAAAATGACAAGAAAGTAGAGACATACAACTCCCGGGTTGACCAAATACCGGGGGCACCGCCAATTCTAAAAGGTATGGATTCAAAGAAATTCGTACATAAGCCTTTCCCTCTAAGTGCGGCTCCGAAACCCATTCCGAAGAAATTCCGAATGCCAGAAATTCCTAAGTACAATGGGACCACCGACCCTAATGAGCATGTCACTTCTTATACATGCGCAATAAAAGAGAATGACTTAGAAGACGATGAGATTGAATCTGTTCTACTGAATAAATTTGAAGAAACCTTGTCGAAAGAAGGAATGATATGGTACCATAATTTGCTGCCTAATTCCATCGATTCCTTCGCCATACTTGCAGATTCCTTCGTAAAGGCACATGTCAGAGCAATAAAGGTTGCGACTAGGAAGTCGGACCTCTTCAAGGTGAAACAAAAAGACAACGAAATATTGAGGGAATTCGTATCTCGGTTCCAGATAGAACGCATGGAACTATCATCGGTCACAGATGATTGGGCTGTTCAAGCCTTTACTCAAGGTTTGAACGAACGAGGTTTGATGGCATCATGACAGCTAAAGCAGAATTTAATTGAATACCAGCAGTAACCTGGGCCAATGTACATAATCGGTACCACTCAAAGATCAGGGTCGAGGATGATCAACTGGGGACCCCCTCCGGTTCCGTTTATCCAAACAGGCCCATCGGCAGAACTCAAAGGGATATCGACAGAGAACCCCAGTCGAATAGAGATCAGTATTAACCATATAACACAGATCGTAGAAACAGCGGCCCTGGACGCAATCACATCCGAAATGATCGAAGGAACGATCGAGGATAGAGCTCTCAAGGGCTCATGAGAAAAAGTGGCTTCGATAAACATGCCGATCCCACAGAAGCACCATGATTATCAGAATACAACTTCAGCATCGACACATCAGGTATTGTGTCAGCCATTGGGAGAATCAAAGATACTAGATGGCCCAGACCTCTACAAACTGATCCATCCCAAAGAAACCCCAATCAAATATGCAAATACCATGGTACACATGGTCATAGAGCTGAAGACTGCAGACAACTAAGGGAGGAGGTGGCCCGTCTATCCAACGAGGGTCACATTCAAGAATTCTTGAGCGACCGAGCTAAAAACCATTTTAGAGACAGGGATGCAAACAGGAAAAACGAGCAGGAAGAACCACAACACGTGATTTACACGATCACTGGTGGGGTCGATATTCCACAAGGGACCGTGTTTAAACGCACTAAAGTATCAATCACCAGGGAAAAAAGAACTCGAGACTATGTGCCAGAAGGCACTTTATCATTCAATGATGAGGAAGCAGAAGTGATCTCACAACCCTACAATGATGCTTTGGTAATCTCTATCCTTATGAATAAAATTCAGGTTAAAAGTGTTTTAATTGATCCAGGAAGCTCGGGCAATATTTTTTGATCGAGGGTCGTGGAGTAGCTAGGCATACAAGATCAGATCGTACCCGCAGCTCGGATTCTCAATGGCTTCAACATGGAGAGTGAAACAACTAAAGGTGAAATCATCCTACCAGTAAATGTAGTCGAAACTATTCAAGAAATAAAGTTCCATATGATCGATGGTGATATGAGATACAACTCACTGCTCGGAAGACCCTGGATTCATAACATGAGGGTGGTCCCCTCACCCCTTCACCAAATGCTGAAGTTCCCAACACCGGATGGAGTAAAAATGGTGTATGGGGAACAACATGCTGCCAAAGAGATGTTCGCAGTCGACGAAGTAATACCGGTATCGGTTCTTTTGTCAACAAAGGGATCGAAGTCCAAAGGAAAACGGGAGCTAAATAGCAACCACAGCCACCAGCCTCGACTCAGTCGGAGAAGCAGGGAACGGACGAGGACGATGACTACTGGACCCCTCGATCCTTCATAATCTCCGAGGATTGCGACGCCACCAAATTGACAGTTGAAGAGAAGGAGAAAGTCATACTGATCGAGCATCTACCTGATCGAAAGGCATACCTGGGTACGGGGTTAACCCCCGATCTAAGGGAAAAACTCTTTAAATTGCTTATCAGTAATATGGATTGTTTTGCTTGGTCTCACCTAGATATGACAGGTATCCCGCCGGAGATCACTTCATATCGACTAAGCTTGGACCCGAAGTTCCGCCCGGTAAAACAAAAGAGAAGGCCCCAGTCTGAGGTAAAACATGCATTCATCAAGGACGAGGTAGCTAAACGTTTCAAAATCGGATCCATTCGGTAAGTAAAATATCCCGTATGGTTAGCAAACGTAGTCGTAGTCCCTAAAAAAAGAAATAAATGTAGAATGTGTGTAGACTATAAAGATTTAAACAAATCATGTCCTAAGGACTCTTTTCCTCTGCCGAATATCGATCGCATGATCGATACCACGGCCGGCCATGCGATCCTTAGTTTTCTCGATACCTACTCCGGGTACAATCAAATACAAATGAGCCCGAAGGATCACGAAAATACTTCGTTCATCACTAAGTACATCACCTATTGTTATAATGTTTGCAGGAGACCTTCGATATACTAAGGAAATACTACATGAAACTCAACCCGGAGAAATGCGCATTAGGGGTCGGCTCGGGAATGTTCCTTGGCTTTATGGTATCAAATCGGGGGATTGAAATCAACCCCGATAAGATCAAGGCAATCGAAGACATCATAATCGTGGACAATGTTAAGGCCGTACAAATATTAACAAGGCACATAGCCGCCCTAGGCCGATTTATCTCGAGGTCTTCAGATAGAAGTCACAGGTTCTTCTCACTGCTGAAAAAGAAGAATAATTTTGCATGGACCCCAGAATGCCAACAAGCATTGGAAGAATTAAAGCGGTACCTCTCGACCCCGCCATTGCTTCATACTCCGAAAGCGGATGAGCAACTCTACTTGTACTTAGCAGTCTCGAAAATTGGGGTAAGCGGGGTCCTAGTTCAAGAAGAGCAAGGTACGCAATTTCCTGTTTACTATGTTAGTCGAACTTTAGGTGAGGCCGAGACCCGGTATCCACACTTAGAAAAATTAGCGCTTGCCCTAATAAGCGCCTCTAGAAAATTAAAACCATATTTTCAGTGTCACCCAATTTGTGTGGTGACTACTTATCCCCTTCGCAATATTTTGCATAAGCCCGAACTTTCGGGCCGATTGGCCAAATGGGCCGTTGAGATCAGTGGTTATGATATCGAGTATCGACTTTGAACGACCAGCAAGTCTCAAACCTTAGCGGACTTCGTGGACGACTTTACACCAGCCCTCGTACCCAAGGTCGAAAAGGAACTATTATTAAAATCAGATACATCATCGGGGGTGTGGACCCTCTTCACACACGACGCTTCAAACATGAAAGGGTCCGGGCTAGACATCGTTTTGAAGCCGCCCACGGGTAATACAATTAGACAAGCTATCAAAACTTCCAAGTTAACTAAAATGAGGCCGAGTATGAGGCCATGATTGCAGGTCTCGAGCTAACTAAAGGTGTGGGAGCAGAGGTCATCGAGGCCAAATGTGATTCCCTGCTTGTGGTAAACCAAGTCAACAGATCCTTCAAGGTTCGCGAAGATCGAATGCAGAGGTACTTGGACAAACTACAGGTGACTCTACATCGGTTTAAATAATGGACCCTACAGCATGTGCCTCGAGAACAAAACAGCGAGGCCGATGCCCTTGCAAATTTGGGGTCATCAGTCGAAGACAACGAGATTAGCTCGGGGACTGTCGTACAACTTTCAAGGTCAGTAATCGAAGAAGGCCACGCCGAAATCAACTCCACATGTCTGACCTGGGATTAGATGAACAAATATATCGAGTACCTAAAGAACAGGAAGCTTCCATCAAATCCTAAGGAATCGAGGACTCTACGTACGAAGGCCGCACGATTGACATTGGCCGAAGATGGAATACTATATAGAAGGATGTTCGATGGACCATTGGCAATATATTTGGGACCAGGAGATAACGACTATGTCTTACAAGAAATCCATAAGGGAACCTGCGGAAATCATTCCGGTGCCGAATCATTGGTTCACAAAGTCATCAAAGCAGGATACTATTGGGCCGATATAGAAAAGGATACAAAAGAGTTCGTTCTAAAGTACGACAAATGTCAAAGGTATGCGCTGATGATTCACCGACCCAGAGAGAAACTCCACTCAGTCTTATCCCCATGGCCATTCATGAAATGGGGAATGGATATCGTCGTCCCTCTACCATCGGCCCCAGGTAAAGCTACATTTATTTTGTTTATGACTGACTATTTCTCTAAGTGGGATGAAGCACAGGCTTTCGAGAAAATTAGAGAGAAAGAAGTCATAGACTTCATCTAGGACCACATTATATATCGATTCGGGATGCCTGCCGAGATCGTATGCGACAATGGAAAGCAATGCATCGGCAGCAAAGTGACAAAATTTCTCGAAGATCAGAAAATAAAAAGGATCATGTCGATGCCATATCATCCTAGTGGGAACGGACAGGCCGAATCGACAAAAAAGACCACCATTCAAAATCTAAAGAAAAGATTGAACAACACTAAGGGAAAATGGAGAGAAATATTTCCCAAAATCCTTTGGGCGTATCGAACAACGTCAAAATACAGTACGGGGGCAACACCATTCTATTTAGTATGTGGCTCTGAAGCTCTGATCCCGGTTGAAGTCGGGGAACCTAGCGTCAGGTTTTAATATGTAACGGAAGAGTCAAATCACGAGGCTATGAATACAAGCCTCGAATTGCTAGATGAAAAATGGGAGGCCGCCCTCGTTCAAATGGCCACACAGAAACAACGGATCGAAAGGTACTACAATCGAAGAGCCAATCTTCGACACTTTAAAATCGGGGACTTGGTTCTGAGGAAGGTCACCCTAAATACTCGAGAACCAAACAAAGGAAAACTTGGCCCGAACTGGGAGGGACCGTATCAGGTCCTCGATATCATCGGAAAGGGATCCTACAAACTTGGCATGATGAACGACGAACAATAATCAAACAATTGGAACATATCACTCCTCAAATAATATTACTGTTAAGGTACGACATTCTCCATTTTCGTTTATATTTTATACTAACAATTTGCAGGTGTTTAATCAAAGACACCAAAGGATTCTTCAAATACAAAGTCCTTAGGTCTGAAAGCACGCGTTGCACTCTTTTTCCCTTAGACCAGTTTTTGTCTCAAATGGGTTTTTCCGGCGTGGTTTTTAACTAGGCAACCATTGTTCGTGCTAACTTAAAGTAATTCAACAGCATCCGAGGCTCCTTCAACCTCGAATACTGGGGGGCATCACCCTTGGATAGTTACAGGGAAAATACTTCGTGTCGACAGGGTCTCGATAGGTAAAGGACCAAACGGTCAAATGAACCGTGTCCATGTAGATTACTCGAGCCCTAATAGAAAAACATGTACGCATGTATAATCTATTGAAAGAAGTATTTTTCCTTACCAGATGTTTCATGCCTTAGAGAAATTTATACTTTATAATTTCATACTTATGATCTATATTGGAAACTAGCTTAAGGGCCAGTCATAATTGAAGTTCAAACAATTTACCCTATACTCGGGGACTGCCGTCCAAAAAATTGACATGATCGAATTACTAAACCTCGAAATCGTAAAACCTTAAAAAGGCAATCCTCGATTTTATAGGCCACGGCCACCTCGCTCGGGGATTGACACTTCAGACGAAGTTGAAGTATAGCAGGGAAACAAGCCTAAGGGGCAAATCCAAAACTAAAGGCTACAACCAAATGTTATAAAATAGGCCTTCAAATGTTCTCATAAACCGGTTTAAAAAGGCAACCCTCAGCTGAATTACTAAGAGTCTCGATAATATCGACCCTCGGAAAACCCTAAGGGGTATCGAATTGTTCAAACTCCCGAAAAATTTTGTGCTAAGGCATAACAAAGCAAAGGATTTTGATAACACCAATCCTCAAAAAACCTAATGAATACAAATTTATCTCGTGCTAAGGCATGACAAATTTTTATTATTAATTTTTCAAGCCGAAAAAGGGGAAAAGCCATTCTTTTGTGGCCATATCGGCCTAATTCAAGAACCTAAGGGACATTTTATTTGTTGAGTTCGAGTAATCGTCCTTACTCAACTAAAATCTAAGGGTCACTATACTTCGAGTTCGAGCAAGTACTCACTTGATTTTTAGTGGTCCTACTTCGGTCTAGTTGCCTAAAGTCCCAAACTTGTGAGCAAAATCTCCATAAGGCATGAAGGCATGAATGAAATAGAATTTTCATGAGGCAGGAAATAGAATAAAGACAAGTGAAAGAGAAAAAATATCTTTTATATATACAAAAATATTTACAAGAACCGATCAGGGTCCCGCACAAAAAATCAAAAAAGAAAAAGTCTAAGATTCTTAATTTTCCTCAGGGGCAGTTTCTTCTCCATCGAGGTCCTCCCCATTCTCGGACCCGCTCTTGCTGCCACATCATCATCATTATTGGAAGAGGCCACCGCTCTAGCATCAACTTTATGCTCTTTAGCATTTATTATCTCGTCGGTAAGATCGAAACCTCGAGCATAGATTTCCTCGAGGGTTTCCCTATGAGATTGGCATTTGGCAAGTTCAGCAATCCAATGTGCTCGAGTTTGAGCGGTCTCGGCTGCCTCTCTCGCTTGGACTTGAGCGGCTTCCGCATCGGCCCTGTAGACGGCCACGATCATCTCTAGCTCGGCCTTTGCCTTTTCGGCTTCAGATTTGGCCTTTGTAAGTTTGTAAGCCAACCGAGCCTCGAGCTCCTCTATTTTCTTTACCTGAGCTAAGCTCTTCTCCTTCATGCCTCGAAGCTGACTTTTGACCGATGACAATTGGGCTCGAGCAACGTCTTTTTTAGCAGCAAAGCGGTCCATACTTTCTTTTCACCCTAAGGTCTCCGCCTTCATCATGTTGACCTCCTCGTGGAACTGCTCGATCCTCTCGACCTTCTGCTGCAGCTGTGAGATTAAAATGTTAGCCACCGTTCCCGAATCGAGCACATGAGCTTTTAAGATTTTCATTACCTGCTCGATCAGGTCGGTCTGATCTTGGTGAGCCTTGGCCAACTCGGCTTGGAGGATTTTGATCTCCTCTTCTTTTTTCCCACTGAGAAGTTTAAGGGCATTTCTCTCCTCCGTGAGCCCTCGGAGGTCGGCCTCACATCGGCTCAGCTCTGCTCTGGACTTTAAAAACACCTCCTAATGGAGTGCCAAAGCCTTTACGGAAAAAAGAAAGGAAATTAGACAGGAAGAGAAGAAATAAACTAAGTATAATATCGACAAAGGGAGTTGAGACTCACCCGATTCAAGTCTTGTTGAGCCTCGTCGAGGAGATTCGATGCTTCACTCAGGTCGATAGCATCCTCGACCCCGATAAAGTAACCACGGGAGGGGTCCTCCCCTCCATGGGCCTCATGTACTTCGGGAGTCCTCGTAGCTTGGGCCTCCCGAACTGCCTCCTCTAAAAATGCAGGGAGAATCGGGGAGTCTCCAATATCTATTTCCCCAATTGAGCCACTTGGGGCGTTCTCCTCACTACGAAAGGCCTCAGAGCCGGCCCCTTCAGACATACCCGCCTTTTTCTCATCTCGGCGAGAGGCATCTTCAATCTTCGATGACTCAGGGACTTTGCTCGAGTACTTTTCCAAGACCCCCTCGGCTCGAGGCAGAATCTCCTCAACCACCACCGACTCAGCGGCCTTTGGGGCCTCGATGGTTTTCTTCACTTGGGCCACCAGTTCCGAGCCATCCTCTTCATCTTCTTCTTCCTCCTCCCTTAGCTGTTGAATCACATCTGTAGGCAGGGCAATAATGTCTTTCTTCGGCTTCGAACCAGATTCTTCTTTGGCTTTGGATCCTCGTAGGTTGAGATCCTTTTCCTCTTATTATCCTTCACCGTCTTCGGAACCGGGGTCGAAGTCTCCTCCTCACCAGACGGGGGCCTCATGACCGCATCCTTGACCAGGCCTGGAAATGAGAAAATTGAATAAGTAGAAGAAGGGCATCTTAATCGAATAATCAAATACACAAAAAGTGGACTTACCATGATTCTTGGCCTCCCATCGGCCCTTTTCTAAATTGCGCCTTGAGCGCTCGGCATATGTAGAGGTCAAGGCCAGATTTCGAACCCAGTTCTCGAGATCGATAATTACACTGGGCATTCAAGAGACCGCTACATCATGGAAAAAGACCAATAAGAAAAGACAAAGGAACAAATAATACATGGAAGCTAACAGTGAGACGGTACTTACGATTCATGTTCCATTTCTCAGGAAATGGCATCTTCTCGGCTAGGATTAGGTCGGATGTCCTCACTCGAATGAACCGACCCATCCAGCCTTTATTTTTGTCCTCGTCTATGCTCGATAACAACACTTTGGTAGCCCGACGTTAGAGTTTTATTAACCCTCCTCGATAGAGGCGGGGGCTATACAATCTGATAAGGTGATCAAGGGTGAAAGAGAGCCCCTCGACTTTGCTCACGAAGAATTGGAGCAGAATATCAATTATCCAAAAGGAAGGATGGATTTGTCCTAGGGTTATTTGATATTGACGGCAAAAATGAACGATGACGGGGTCGAGGGGGCCCAACGTGAAAGGGTAAGTGTAAACACTTAGAACCCCTTCCATGTGGGTGGTGATGTCTTCTTTGGGGGTCGGGATCACCACCTCTTTGCCCTTCCAGTTGCAGTCTTTCTTTACATGCTTAAGGTATCCCTTAGTTATTGAGCATATATACCTCGACATTGTCTCGCATCGACCAAGAATTGACGAGGCTTTATCGGTATTGAAATCGGAGTTTAGCACGTACCCTCCAGGAATGCATTCCTCAAGATGGGGTTCCACCGGCGTTTTCCCGCCGGCCGGTAGAGAAGATAAATTAGCTTCTTTTTGTGGTACCATTTTTGATGTTTTTGCCATTTTTGTGTAAGTTTGAAGAAGAGGAAGATAATAGGGTTTGACATTTGAGAAAGGATTAACATCAATACCTGAAGATCTGTAGAAGGGAAGAACTTAAGAGATGTAAAAACTTTGGAGACTAGAAGGAAGTGAAATTAAAGTTTGAATCAATGAGAAAGGGGTCTATTTATTGAATTCACGGCGACAGTTCAAAGGCACTAGTAGAAGACTACCAATTGACACTCATTAATGACTTGGGGAACTGTATCGACGGGACGTTTTGGTCACTCCTGTCGCTTACATCACGAGGATGACATCATGACAGGTCGAGGTAGAAAATCGAAGGCTCAATTCGTTTCTTGTCATTTCACTCCAAAAAACGAGGGGACTATCTCTATATGGTTAAAATCGGGCCCACACGATTTTATTATTTGACCGAGATCGGGAGGTTGCATCGAAGGACGGCCTCATAATGGAACGCACTAAATCACGAGGATAAGGTACCGAGTTCAGAATCGAGGTACCTGTCGAGATCGAGGCTAGTAGCGATCGGAGCCAAATAAGACAGACATCGAGCAAGATCGAAGATTGCATAATAACAGAAAGGCGAGATATCCGTGACTGGTCGAGGATCATGGCGTAAATCTCGGAACGGATCAAATCTGAAACGGTTAATTAGCTAATCATGAAATTTTCTTCTGTAATTAGAATTATATCATAAGTGGAATTCCTCTACTATTTAAAGGGGGTTCTAATCATTTGTAAGACACATAGTTCACATATATCAAAGCAATATAATTCTCTTTCTCGTTTATACTATTGTTCATCAGCTTGTCACATTTTAATTGTCCTTGCATCAACCAGTTCGAGGGTATCCAAACTTGAGGGCTGGGTTCCATTCTAACACTGGTTTGCTTTACTTTATAGTTCATTTATGTTATTAATCTTCATATTTATCAATTGGTATTAAGTGAAATCATGTGTCTTTAGAATCATATTATAAATTTAGTTGTTATCCAATTTTAAGGGTAAACAATATTCTTCGACTTGTTCAGCAAGTAAGTGGTAAAAAGCTCTCTATCATTGCGTCCGCCATTTTTAAATATTTGATTCCGCTGTAACTGGTCATCGACCATTTCTGGTTTATTAGGTTTATTCTATCTGCCAAATATGGGAGATAATATCATAGTAGGTGGTGATTATATGGGTGAGTAGGTGGAGACTATAAAATGCTGGAAATAATAGTCTACGTCCGTAGACATTAGCTATTTCTGTCTCGTGGTGATTCCTGCACCGAGTAGGTTGAGAGCGTAAATAAATGTGGTTAGTTAAAATGTAAACACCACGATGTTTCAATTAGCTATACGATTAATTCTGTGCCTAGTAAGGTGATAGCAGCTCCTTCTTTCATCTTGAATGATCCGCATGTACTATATCTTCTTGATATTGCTAGTGACTGTAGTAGGCCTATTCTATGCATAAATGTGGTTGATAGGTCTCAATAAGCTTCAGTAGCACCACCACCACCATCAACATCACAACCACAACTATTAGGTGACGAAGAGATGATTAATAATGAAGGAATAGATTAATACAATATTTATGGATTGAATCATAATTAAAAATATCAAATGAACATGGATATTCCAGCAGATGACGATGTGCCATAGAATCACAGCATTGTTGCGAGTAGTTTGCTCCTGAAAAACAAGGCAGCCACAGTTTTAATGAAGAAACTGGTTTTTTGGTTGGGAAAATATTCAAGAATAAGCAGGAGTTAGTTGGGGCCTTCAAACTAGCTGTTGTGAAAAAGGCCTTTAGCTTCTATATAAAAACGAATAGTAAATCATTGTATGTGGTAGCATATGAGGTATAGAATTGCTAGTGGAAGCTGCGCACAGTGAAGTATATCAAAAGGGATAGGTTCTATATTATCGTCTATAATAACGAGCACACTTGCGGTGTTCAAAATAACAAGAGCCAAAACCGATATGCGTTAATGTCTGTCATTGCTGGTTTCGTTATGAATCACTTTGCTTATGGAAAGGGTCATCGATTAAGCAAATTAAGAGTACAATTTGTAATCATTTGACATGTGAGGTGACCTATTGGAGGTGCTGGAAGGGGGTTGTTCTTGCTATGAATCGGATAAGTGGGACACTTGAGGACATGTTTGTTATTTTAGATGCATATTTTTCACGTTCTTGAAAGTGAAAATCGAGGCAGTAAGACTACATTAAAGCTTGATGCAAAGGGAGGTTCTTATATTTTTTTCGTAGCTTATGGAGCTTGCATAAGAGAATTTATGAGCATGAGGAAGGTTTTAGCTGTAGATGGGACTTTTTAACAAGCAAGTATGGTGATATTCTGTTAACTGCGGTGGTGCAGGATACTGAGAACCATATCTATCCAGTGGCATTTTATATAGTGGACAAGGAGTGCGATGATGCATAGGCTTACTCTTTCAAGCAGTTGAAGACCTTAGTTGATTATAATCCAGCGTTGTGCATAATCTTTGATAGGCATCTTATCACAGGAATGTACGTTCTCGAGTTTACCTGTCACGACCCAAAATCCCAACTAAGGGGTCGTGATGACGCCTAACACTGCTTGCTAGGCAAGCCAACGCTTAACATTAATAACTGAAGCAAAATTTAAACATCTAATACCAGAATATTAAAAATGAGAGTATAAAAGCTATAATATGTCTAAAACTACCATAATCGTCATAAACACCCCCAAGACCGGTGTCACAGAATACGTGAGCTTCTAAAGAGCTAATACAAAGTCTGAAATGAAGTACAATACTGTTTGGTATTATAAACATTAACAAAAGGTAGGAGGGGGACTCCATAGTATGCTAACGGGCATGCAATACTACCTCGAGTCTCCTAATATGTCCAAGCTAATCACCCCTAGCAGCACTGCTAGGACCAATGCCGGAAATTTGCACAAGAAGTGCAGAAGTGCAGTATGAGTATAATTGACCCAATATACTCAGTAAGTATCGAGCCTAATATCGACGAGGTAGTGACGAGGCTATGACAAGACATTTACTTATAAACCTGTGCAAGTAGTAAGAAGAAAGCAATAACATATAGAGAGATGAATAAAAACATAAGATTAAATAAGAGAATGAATAACAAGGCATAATCCTTATAACAGAAACACCATAGCGGAGAACAACAACCAAATAATAAGGTACAAGATATCATATGCATGGCGGCGTGCAACTCGATCCAAACACAATACTATTGCAGCGTGCAACCCGATCCAAAACTCAATATCATCAATAATCAATACAGTTGAGGCATGCAACCCTATCCAACATATCATCTCATATGGAAACACCCGATAATCAATCAAGTATAGCAAATTTAGAACATAACATTAAAAAGGACGAATACGCGTAATTCACCAAGGAACAATGAACATGGACAAAGTATGATAAGCAACCCAATATTCAAGAGCTAGTCTCACACAAATATATCTCCTCAAAGACTCCAACAAGTCATTAACACGTGAACAATCAAGTTGTCAAACAATCCAACATCGCTTAGGAGAATAAGGCGCGAAACAACTAAGGCATAAATGAAGTAATGGCATGAGACAAGTAAAGGCATGAAACAAGTAAGGCATATAACTAGTAACAAGTAAAGACATGTAGCAAATGAAGACATGTAACAAGTAAAGGCATGAAACAAGTAAAGGCATAAAATAAGAAATGACATAAAACAAGTAAAGATATACAACAAGTTCTTCCCCCATGACAATACATATACACTCGTCACCTGGTAGTTACGCCACCCCAACACATGAATTTCATAGCAATTAGATTTAATTACATTCTAATTCCCTCAAGTCAAAGTTAGTCACGATACTTATCTCTTTTAGGAACAAATCAACAATCTAAAGCCACTTTCCCTTTTAGGTTAAGCCTCCAAACAACTCAAATCTAGTGAAATAATGCTTAACCAAGTCAAAACAAACTTAAGGAACCCTCCTAATACTAAAAATATTCGATCTTTAAAATATTTGGGAAAAGTCAACAAAAAGTCAACTCGGGCCCATTTGGTCGAAATCCAAAATCAAGACCAAATCCATAACCATTCATTCCCAAGTCAAAATATGTGATTAGTTTCGAGATCTGACCTCAAGTCCAGGTCTAATTCTCTAAAATTCAATATCTTAAGTTGTTACTCAAAAAATCCTATTTCTACTCTATGAAATACTAGGTCTAGGGGTGAAAATCTATAAGGAATAATGAAACTTAATCAAAAATAAGTTAAAGTTACTAACCTTATGAAGTTGGGAAGAATATCCTCTCAAACTTCTCCTCCTTGGGTAGTATAGGTCTCAAAAATGAAATAGTTCGCAACTGCGCAGCTTGCAAATGCAAACAAGTGGTCTCAAATGCGAATAGGGACCTCAGCCTCAGAAGTCGCAAATGCGACACTCCTTTGCAATTGCGATCCCAACTATGGCCTCCCCTTCCCGCACTTCACAAATGCGAGGTATAGTTCGCTAATACGGACCTCGCATTTGCTAGTACCTCATCGCAATTGCGATGACTGCATCTCCAACAACTTCAAGTCTTACCAAAATAGGCCGACACCAATCCGAAACTTATTCAAGCCCCGCGGCCCTATGCAGACATTCAAACAAGTATATAAACCTTTAACATCCACAATCAAGAATCAAGCATCAAAACTCAAGAATTTCAATGCTCATAATTGAAATTTTAAACTTTCAACAATAAGCACCAAAACGTCCTCGGGTCACCCAGGACCCCCAACCAAATATACGTACAAGTCCAAAATGCCATGACTCGAAATTTCAGCGAAGGTCGTGAAGAGACCTAACCTCCAAGATGAGGTAATACAACATGTAATAAGGATTCAAACAACGAAACAACATATAATATGTCTGAACTAACATAAATAGCGGGATAACACTCCAACAATAGTCAATACAAATGATACATAATACCAAATTTCCAAAAACAGGTAGTACAGAGCTATGATCTCTAAAACTGAATACAAAATAATGTCTCAATAGTATAATATTGTCGGTATATATAAAACTATTGTATAGATAAGGGAAGAGGACTCCAAGGGTTTGCGATGGTCATGCAACACTGCCTTTAATCCTCTTTAATAACAAATACTACCCACTCTTGAGATCTGCCGCTTCCAGTGTCCGGATCTGTACAAAAATATGTAGAAGTATAGTATGAGTACTGGACAACGTGTACTTAGTAAGTATCAAGACTAACCTCAGTGAAGTAGCGATGAGGTTCAAGTGATGTGATACTCACTAATCTAGAACATGTGCAATTATAACACTCACGACAAGAATATAACAAGATGCAATATCATCAACTATCAAAGCAAGATATATCAACTCAACATAGATAAATTAGTCTTCACAATCGAGCAATCAACATATAACAGAGACGTAGAGTAGCATGTTTGAATTCAACATAGAAGCATATAAAAAGCATAACAGGGCATAAAGGATTCACTTGCATGGCCAACTTTCCACCCTTACGCTCAACTCATCATCATCGGATTCTATATCAAAATCCACCAACATCAATTAATTTACCACAATCCGCGTGTATACCATCAAGAGATAAACATGAGAGGAAAATCCTAGGGGGATGAATCCAAATCTACATGCTGCACAGTATAATGTACTCGTAAAAAATAGTAATAATATCATTGTTGACGGCTAATTTTGACCCTCCTTTTTAAAATTAATTTATTTATACTTAAATATTTACAATGAATGTTTTTGAAAGCATTTTCTATCAATAGTACCTACTTTTACATACTCGGTACTTTATTCGTACTGACGTCCCTTTTTCCTGCGGACGCTGTATTTCATGCCCACAGGTTCCGATAGACAGGTTGCCGGTCTTTCTAGTAGTACTGATTCAGCGAAAGGTATTGTTGCGCTCCACTTGCTCCGAATTTGCCTTTTTGAGTCAGTATACTTATGTACATACGTTTATGTATATAGCAGGGCCCTATCCTAACCTTAGGATGTTTATGTCCTCCTTAAAGGCTTGTAGATAGATATCATGTGTATAGATGTTCCGTTCGGCCTTGTAGGCCCATACATTTCATGTATATCATTTGGGGTCGTCCCGTGTGAAGTGTTCTTCGTGTTATATTTAGGATTGTCTAATGACGACCTTCCAGCACGCTTATGATTGTGAGTGTGATTATTGATGTACGTTGTGGTAGAGCCCGACAAGTAATGCCCTGGTGCCCGTTGCGGTCCTTTGGTTTGGGTCGCTACATACTTGGTATCAGAGAAGGTTTGTCCTAGGGTTGTCTATGAGCCGTGTCTAGTACAGTCTTATTTATGGGTGTGTTGTGCACCACACCTTTAAATAGGAGGCTGCAGGGCATTTAGGATGGTTGCTTTCCTTCTTAACTTAGATCGTGCTATAGAGCAGAGTCATAAGAGTTTGAGTGAGGATTTATGTTTGCTAATGATATAGAGATGCTTGCAATTAGAAAGATTATAGCTAGCTAGAGGGCTAATACAGAAGCAAGCAAGCACACTAGTAGAGAGAGAAAGAGTCCTTGACGACGTGGCCTGGTTTGAGGACATATCAGATCGTGCATACCAGATGTGCAAATTTCCTGCTTAAGACTCTAAGATGGGAATATCTAACACACCCTGTGAATAGCAGGACACGGGAGCATTAGAAGGTAAGATTATAAGTTTCAACAGGTAAAAGAAGCAAGGTGAAGACGGGTATGAGTTACCCAGTTAATGAAGATTATCAGAATTTATAATTCAGGTTGAGAAATACAAGCATTCTGAGTTAGTTTAACCAGTAACAGAGGTATGTACAATTGGCCACACTCATCTTAGTTATGATTTAAAGGAGCTAACATATATAGTTTAAGAGAAGGATGGGATATCAGGATCAAGATGGGTTAGAGTAACCCAAAATGGTTGATGGATTGTTAGCATTAGTTGACATGTCCGAAGGATATTACAAACGTGATAATAGTTCTCCTTGTGAGGCATCCAGGTAGTGCACTCTAGAATAGTACGGTCAAATATGAATAGTAGAATATTCAAAAAATTCAGAAGATAGGCACTGAAATCCTAGAAGGGATAAATATTTACCTTAGTATGACTTTCGTCGGGTATACGATGAAATAAGCTTGCAGCTTTACAAGAGTCAGGAGGTCTCCCCTAAGTACTACAATGGAAGACTAACTGAGGAAATAAGGAAGAAGGCTTCGACCTAAGCATAAGAAAGTGGCACCTATCGTGACTAATGAATGGGAAGTAAAAACCAAAAGTAATATTCAAAGTCATATGAGTTACACGAAATTTCAGTATGCGTGGACGCTAAGATAAGCCAATTATTCATGCAAAAAGTGGCAGAACGACCAAGAAAAGTAATTGCTTACATTTAAAGATAGCTAAGAAGGCACGGAAGGAATTATTTGATTTATGACCTAGAGTTAGTTACGTTATGAACGAACTTAATATTTTAGAGTATTATTCATGCAACATATATGTTGACATTCGTACAGTTATAGGAGACTCCCGTATATCGTTTAAAAGAAAGAATTGAGTCCACGCCACAGACAAAGGCTTCAATTGTTAGAAGATTATAACATGGATGTTCCATAGCATCCACGAAAGGTTAATGTAAGAGCTAATACCTTGAGCCGCAGATTGAAAGAATCGTAAAACTACTTAAAGGCTGAGAGGGAAGAGGAAGCTCGAGAGCTACATCAGCTAAGAAAATCAGAAGTCCAATTATTAGATCCAAATGATTACAGAAATCGTGACATAGAACATTGTAGAATCACTCTTAATAGCAGAAGTATAAGAGTAATAGTACAACAGCCATATTCAATAACAACTCTATAATAAAGCCAGTTAGAAGAGTACTGGCCTTAGAGATAACAAAAGATGGAGTGAAAATGACAAGCTAACATATGCTCCTACTATTGCGGGACACCGAGACATTACCACGGCGAGGAAGCATAATTTTTACCATTCGAGTAATGAACACAGACTATAGGAGAGCCATAAGCTAGAATACTGCAGAAACAAGAAGACATGATCTGAGAAGAGCGGTGTCATGTGGTCGGTACTTCAAAGATGATCACGAGCTATAAAGTATAACTTCCAGATCCGCCGTTCAGTTCAAAAGTATCCGTTAGAACAAGCTTTGCTAAAAATAGAAATGTGCGAGTTTTTACAAAAGTACAATAATTTAAAAGATCAAGAATGTGAGTGAGCTAAGATGAAAAGTGAAGTATAAATTTTATTAGACAGGGATAAGTAAGGAGGCTAGAAGACGAGTTCGTAGAATAAAATTCCTAAAGTACGACTGTATGGAAGTCATAATGACGGGGTATCCCTAAAGATGTTGCCTACAAAAGGTGTCATGAGATCCAATAAGGAGGGCAAGCTTAGCCCGAGATATATGATGCCTTACCTAGTCAGTTGACGGATAAACAGAGTAGCGTATGAGCTTGAATTGCCTCCTGAGTTAGAGTCAGTCCATTATCCATGCTACATAAATGCATTGGAGACCCTTGTCGAGTTATCCCAGTAGATGACGTTCAGTTTACAGAGGATCTATCCTAGGAGGAGATTCTAGTGGCTATTTTAGATCGACAGATCTATAAGTTGATAAAAAAGGTAGCCTCCGTGAAGGTATTATGAAAAAATAAGAACGTTGAAGAAATGACATGGGAAGCAGAAGAGGAGATGGAATCTTAATATGCCCACATATTTCAAATGAAGATACGACTCAAGATGGAATATTACAACACAATCTGGTTCAAACTAGTAGGTCGTGAAGTGAGCTCTTATGTTTGACTTGCAGTACTTATGATTGACGGCCGTGTGAGGCCAAGTGTTGCTATTTATAAATATTGGTCCTGTGTGGCATGAATATTATGTTTTCTAATTATGTGCAAGTTGGTTTTAGTTCAGTGTACAGAGGAGACTCTGACGTGATTTTCGCAAGTCTTTAAGAGTTAATATTCGAGGATGAATATTCTTAAGGGAGGAAGGATATGACACCTCGTACTTTCATGTTGGAATACGTCTTAAGTGAATCAATATAAGTTGGAGAGTTTAAAGACTTTTACAAAGACAATGATGAGTTAAGACAGGTGTTAAGGATATAGTTAAGTTAGAGTAAGAAGTCTATAAGGGATGATATAGGGTATACATGCTCCAATCCGAGCTTAGCTCTCGTCCTGAAGTAGTTGTGACTTGTTGATGTTATATGGTATCTTGTTATTGATATTTATGCTTGCTGGATTGCTCTAGTTGTTTTTGATATATGGTATTGGAGGAGGCCCTTCTTATAGGGGAGATGCTGCCCGAATTTACGTAAATAAGATATTAGCTTAAGTTACGGACTTAGCCTTTACTTAGCACTGATCATGAATCTCCTTAATATACTGTAGATTAATTTGAGTTATTGGAAGAGTTGCTTGGAAAGTATTAAGGACGCAGCGGGGTTGAGGCATGTTAAGGCACATTCATTCTTTTTTTGGCATGATTCTGAATGAACGTAACATAAACGAATTCCCTTCTAGTAAGGTTATATTCTTAGTAGCCAGAAAACGTGTAAGTTCTTCATTCCACTGAAAAGTATATGATCATGTCTATATTCTAATTCTTGTCATCTCATATAAAGAATATGCTGATGGCATTTTCTGAGTCCGTATGTGGCACCGATGGCATTATATACGCATATATATGCTACGACAACGCTATAGAAGTACCCCTGATCAAGTGGATATTATGATGATTATGCCCACAGAGGATTGACAACGGTATATGTGCATGTATATATTACATGATGATGGCGCTATATGCGTGTATATATTGTATTCATGCATATCATGGCCTAGAGTGGCAATACAGAGTCAGGGTTGAGTTTCTTATCCCTCTATTACATTGATGTATTTCCCTTATGTTGTTATGTGCCTTACATACTCGGTACTTTATTCGTACTGACGTCCCTTTTTTCTGGGGATGCTGTGTTTTATGCCCACATGTCCTGATAGATAGGTTACCGGTCCTTCTAGTAGGGTACCAGTTCAGCGAAAGGTGTTGTTGCACTCAACTTGCTCCGGAGTTGCCTTTTTGAGTCAGTATACTTATGTACATATGTTTATGGGTATGACGTGTACTCCTTAGAGGATTGTAGACAGATGTCATATGTATAGATGTTTTGTTCGGCCTTATAGGCCCATATATCTCATGTATATCATTTGGGGTCGTTCCTTGTCGAGTATTCTTCATGTTTTATTCAGGATTGTCTCATGATGACCTTCCGGCCCCCTTATGAATGTTAGTATGGTTATTGATGTACGTTATGGTGGTGCCCGATAAGTAACGCCTAGGTGCCCGTTGCGGCCCTCCGGCTTGGGTCGTGACACTTATGACCCTGTGTAATCACACCAATAAGTTCAAAAACATTATCCAAACTTATCTAAAGGCTCGAAACACCTCAAATGCCATCAAATTCATGAATCAAAAATCAAATTATTCTCTTACCAACATTCTAACTTCGCTGAATATGTCCGAATCACAATTAGACATTCTTGATCACAACCAAACGTCGCACACAAGTCCCAATCAACTAAATGAACTTGTCCAAGGTATCAAAGACTTAATAGAAGTCCGATAACAGCGAATCCAACTCCGGTCAAACTTGAGAACTCTCCAATTCTTCGAATTGCCAACTTTCAACAAATGCAGCCAAAACTTTCTACGAACCTCCGAATTTAAATCTGAATACATGACCAAATCCAAAATCATCATGGAACCTATTCAACCCCTCAAATCCTGATTTCGAGGTCGTTTACTCAAACGTCAAACCATGGCCAGCTCTTCCAACTTAAAGCTTCTAAATTGAGAATCACTCTATCAAATGAATCCCGAACATTGCGAACAATAGAACCAACTATGTACGCAACTCGTACCACATAATATGAAGCTACTCACGGTCTCAAACTGTCGAACGAAATGTCAAAGCTCAAAGTGATCGGTCGGGTCGTTACAAATTTTTTTCTTTATTTATGTTCCTTAGAATGGTAGAATAAAACTCTATTTCCAGGTTACCAACTAGTCATAATTATCACATAGATTTATTTTATTTTTAAGAAATAACTTGTCTTTAGAAATACTTTTAACACCATAAATAAAAAATATTTATCTTCCAATGTGAAGAAATGGTGATTTATTCTAGTTAGATTAATGATGAAAGAGAAAGATAAGCAAGTGAATGTTTTTCTCTTTTTTTTCTTCTTGGGTAAAGATCTAAATATACCTATGAATTATGCGAAATGATCATTTTTTTACTTTTAATCGATAAAAATCAGAGGATTTGTGGTGGTAATAATTGCATGTTAGTGAAAAGAGAAAATGTATGCAAGTTTGGCAACGGCAAGGGCAATTTTGACTTCAACTATTAACTGAGAGTAAAAATAGATAATTTTGTATAATTTATAGTAAATTTTAACCATTTTCCAAAGAAGAATAAGGTTCGCATGTGAAATAACGAATTAAAGACATAATTATGTTATAAAATTTTTGTACTGTAAATACCTAAGTATCAAATAATTATACTCTCTTTATTCCAATTTATATGATACAAATCGAATTTCAAAAATTAAATAAGTTTTTCTTTGACCGTTATTTTTTATGTCTTTGAATATTTTGAATTGCTAATTATTGTGACTTGTAGTAATTGTTATATGCTTTTTTAAATATGTAATTTTTATTTAAAAAAACCTTAAAAATATTATATTAGGGAGCAATTTTTGTCCTTGTGATACCTTGTTAAACACTGATAATTTTCATTTAATTAAAATGTGTACTTTCAATCCGTATGCTTATAAATCTTTACAAATTTAATGAATTATATTCCTTTACATGATTTGACTACACATATGCTATGTTAATAAAAAGTTTGCATTCTTCAATAGTTTGGATATGAGACAGTAACACATGCCTCAACAATGACGATAACTGAAAAGGAGGTTGCAAATGAGCCGGACCAATCTTACAACTTTCGTGTAATGACAATTGAAAAGGAAGTTGCACATGAAAACCAATCTTTACCAAATTTGTGGGAATGTTTTGAAGCCAACGCAGCCACAGGTGTCATGAACAATGCCACGCAATCTCTAAATAACCACTGATGTGGGACAATTGATGTTGCACCCCTTTTGATCTTTGCACGGTGGAAACTTGACGTGTGTATGATATGGAAAGCAAGGAGTTGGGGGGGGGGGGGGGGGGGAGGGAAGAGCATGTGTGCATGTCAATCTGCTAAATTCAAAGGCAGTTTAAATCTTATTCGATCCTCTAATTTTAGATTCTGGGTTGGCCAGTCGGCAAGTGGGTGTGACGCAATTTGATCTAACTATTTACCCTTGAATCAGATAACAATTAAATTTGTAAACGGTTTTAATAATACGTAGATTGATTTGATATAAATAATCAAGAATATTAATGTCACGATCCAAAACCAACTCGTCGTGATGGCGCCTATCATGGTACTAGGCAAGCCGACTATTCAGACATTTCCAACACTTCAAATCTTTGAAAGATACTAAAACAGTTTAAATAAAGGAAAATCTCTTAAAACAGGATGGGAAATCATAACTCAATACATAAATTCTTCCCAAAATCGGGGTGTCACTAAGTACATGAGCATCTACGAAATAACAAAGTCTAGTACACTGTCTAGAAGTAAAGATGAATAAATAAACTGAAAGATAAGGGAGGAGAGTCAAGGTCTGCGAATGCCAAGCAGTTACCCCGATGATCCCCGAAGGTCTGGCCTCTGCAAATCAACAACCGCCAAAACCGAAAGCAGTTGGATCTGCACACGAGGTGCGGGGTGTAGCGTGAGTACAACCAACTCAATAAGTAACAAATCTAATCTTTGAACTGAAAGTAGTGTCAAGTCCAATTATCACGGTCCACATTCAACATTTAATAGTACGGAAAGTTACAGAAAATATGACAGTGATATCTCAGATATTTATATCCTACAAGTGAAGGTACAAGAATTTAGACATGCTTTCAACAAGAACTTAGACATGCTTTTAGATTTCACAACAAAGCTTAACACATAACATGGCAGATCCAGCCCACATGCTAATAAACTAGGGCAGATCCAGCACAAATGTCATAACTGCTAGCACTGCGCCCACTGTGGGTCTGCAGACTCCGGAGGGGCCGATCCAGCCCAAGCGCTATAATAAGCTAAAACCTGGCATCAATCAATAAAGCCTGATACGACGTGCAACACGATCTCATAAATATTACTCACAATAGGCTCTCAGCCCCACTTAGTCAATAATTTGTCCAGTCTCTCGGGCCCACCAGAATCATGATAATCAACCCACAAATGATGATATGTTATAACATGCAAAGACAACAGAGACCGAGACATAATATGCAAGTAATAACTGTGACTGAGTACAAATTGACAGATTAAGCAATTAGTTCTACAGCAAAGAATGACCACTATGGGTCCCAATAGTACCATCATATAGCCTAAACAGAGTTTCTAACATGACTGACAGCTCGATAGATCTAATAGATGGTGAAAATACGGGTAACAACAAGATTTAACAACTATTCAGTTTCATGGAATCGACCAAGCCACAATGGTTACGGTGCACACGAGATACATTGTACACGTCTGAATCAAGCTGTATCAAGTCGTAAAAATATCTCAAGTATAATCACATGATATTCCACATAACCCAGATACACATAGCAGTAGCTCCCGACCACAATAGCTGCTCAAATAGCAAATCCGGTATCGGTATCTAACCTCCTATCAAATCCTTGTTCCAAATCATCGTACACTGCCAATGTGGGAAGAAACACGCAGAAACTCATAACCACCCATCACATCAACAAGTCATGGAGCTCTCTTACCCGACAAGAACCTTAGCTGAAATCTAAGCTGACTAGTGATATTATCCTTCAAACATACCTTAATCAAGTCCGATAACACTCATTCTAGGTCAAATAACCTCGCCCCATCCATTACAAGATGCTCTACCAACATGGCACACCAATCCTATTTAGAGTAACCTACAATGCAATCAGTGCACCAATGAACAATAGCTCGGATATACCCAACGAAGGAAAAAGAATGAAATGAAAGAACTGCTTGCAAACTCAACAGATACAATCACCGGGAGCAATGCTACGAACCCATCACACAAGGAGAAACAAACATACTGGATATGGTCAAGGATCATATCTAAACATAATCCCGCTGCGATGCGTGACAAATTCCAGACACCGGTCCACATGGAATACGTCGAGCCATGAGGCTCACAATCAGCATACGTACATATAACAACAACAAACATGCAAAGTGCATGAACATAACCATGGAGAAACAAATATCACTATATATCACAAACAGAAGACCATAATCAAGGCACAATCAACCATGTAACACTCTGAGAGCCACCTCGCTCGAATTCCACCACAAGACCCAAACAGTACCGCATCATGTATGCAAATGAGTCAACAGTCTCACAACTCACCGTAGCTTAGGAGAGTAACACATGGAATGCATCAGAACACGAATAAGATCAACTCTAATCGATGACACCACCATTAACATCAGTTGTGCCTGGTAAATAAATCCGACACGATGTAGAATAAACATTCTCATTAGATCTACTAGTGGCCTCCAAATCATTCTGATCCCTCCAAAATAAGTAGATAGCTTCTGAAAAGCCCACAATAACATATCGATAACATATACCATCAGTCGCCAACCTCATAGCATGCCTTCACCGTTCACAACCATAGAACAATTTGCCTCTGAGAACCCTCTTAGTCTTCAAATCCTTAGAGTACCAGAATATCCATATTCGATCCCAGCTACATTACTCAAATGACTGACACATTCCTCATACACAATCCTCCTATGAGAAATACTTCTATAATTCTTTCATGCCACATAGCAAAATCTGAACATCAACGGCCGATCAACCAAGTGATTATCACAGTACTAGTCAAGCATCCGCCATTTAAAACACCATCAAGAACTCTTCAGGACCCGTCCACACATAACCAAACCATCAGAACTGAATTTTCCCAAGTAAATCAAGTCACGCAAGCCGTCAAACCCAAAACTCGTCGGTGCATAACAGATACTGAGTGCGCAATAGTTTATACGAGTGAATCAATGATGCACGATAAAATACCTCGGGATAATGATCGAGCATCCATGCCCCCCCCCCGTAGCCTATCCACAGCATCACAAACCGTCGGTGCATAACGGATACCGAGTGCGCAATAGTTTATACGAGTGAATCAATGATGCACAATAAAGAATGAAAGAAGGGAAATTTCCTAATAGTTCCGTAGCCTCACGAAGATAAGTATAGATGTCTCCGACCAATCCGCAAGACTTTACTAAACTTGCTGATGACTCATACCACCTATGAACCTAGAGGTCTGATACCAACTTATCACGACCCCAAATTCCCATCTTAGGATATTGTGATGGCACCTAGTATCTAAGACTAGGTAAGCCTAAAATATGTTGAATTAATAACAAAATTGAACTATTTAATCATTAAATCATAAACCAATAAATGGCATACATAACTGCAACGGCCAATAGTAATACATTTTCCAAAAACGGTAGTACGGAGTCATAAGCTCTACTGAAATACAATAGAATTTCTAAATATTATACTTTATCAATTTACAATTTAATAGTAACATAAGGAAGTAAGATGGCGACTCTGAGGCCTGCGAGCATCAAGCAGGTATACCTTGAAGTCTCTGTTGTGCAGACGCAACTCTCAACATCATGATCAGAAATACTAGCATGAGTACACCACAACGGTACCAGGTAAGTACCAAGTCTAACCTCGGTAGAGTAGTGACGAGGCTAGGTCAAGACGCCTACTAGACATAGAAATGTGTACAAGATATGCAGGAAGCTAACAATGGAAAGACCATCAATATAAGGAAAATGGTGGAATGAATATTAATTTACAACCAACAACGAAATAATAGAAACACAAATGGTAGCAAGTAGTAAACGGGTAATAGAGAAGCAACATATCAGAACACTGATGAGATATGAATGAAATCAAATAAGGAGGAACCAATGACATCTCAAATAATCAAATAGTTCCCAACGCATGGGCCTAAAACAAGAATTACCCCGAGGCACCACACATCGTAAATCACAAATCATGGACCTCAATTTACAAATCTTACATGTATGCCACCCCGTGCCCACAATAACAATTACCTCCACACGGCAAGGCCCACGTGCTACCATGTACATTGCAACCATAACACATATCAATTAAAATGATCGAAAGTTATATTTAAACACCATAAAGCATAATAATAATCTTGAATAAAGTAAGGCATCAAATGAAATAATGAGTTTATTTTAGAAATAAATTAAAGTAAAATAAAATAATATTTATAAAAAATATAGTATCATATGGGTTTACTTTAGAAATCAATAAAACTTAGTAAAATGTCATATTTAAACAAAGCAAAACATCACTTAAATTAACGAATTAAATATAGAATTTGTTAAAAGAGAAATGTGATAACAATTTTCAGTAAGGTAACTAATTGACAGGGTGTTGAGTATAATTTGAGAACCAAATTAAAATAAAAGGGCGATAACCATTTAAAATAATAAGGCACCGAGTGAGATATCGAGTTCTATCTTAATATAAACATAGAATAAATCATGTCAATAATTCTATTATTTAAATCATTATGTTACTAACAACTCAATAAAATATGATATAATGACTCCACGCAATTAAATTCACATTGACAATTAATTTATCAAGTTATAACGGAGGCACAAATTGGCATGTTAAAGCAATACAACAAATCACGTAGAATGCATGACTCGCACAAGAGGCCACAATCGTTCCAACACAAAGATAACAACGAATAACCTAACAAAATCAGAATGCGAATGTATGATTGAAAGAAGTACAATAACCGTTCAAATCAACAAGTTGTCCCAACATAGAACGTACAACAAAAATCACAACTGATGTACTGCCTCAAAATCACATTTCACAATTCAAAATCACAATCTTTCCTTATATCATCGTGTGAGCCTTACATTTAGTTTTGAAAAATCATTTTTCCCCAAATAGATACACGCGTTTCAGCCCACCTTATCTCACCGCGTGGCTTCAAGTAGTTCCTTTACGAGCAACACGCGTATCAAGACCACCGTATCTCACCGCATGCACATCAACCCCAGCTTTATACAACCACATGCATATCAACATCACAACACAATCATAACTCGCACCACAAGTGCCCGTATGCCACAACTTGCCAATAAGTTAATAATACCAATATTTCCACAACAAATAGCCCATTGCTTAGCCACATGCATACCTCAACATGCACATTAACCTTAAGCCTTATACCACCGCATGCATATCAATATCACAGCACAATCACAGCTTGCACCATAATTTTTTTATGTTTTAGAACTTGAATCTGCACTCTTAAGCCTTAAAAATCTCATTTTACCCTCCTCGATTTGCGTGCACAGTCTGGGCAGGTTTTCTGAAAGCTTTTATGTTGAAAACTAATAAAAATAAGAATTTATTCCTTAAAAGTTGATTTTAGTTGACTTTGGTCAATATTTTTAGTAAACGGGCCCGAATTTGTGCTTTGACGGTCCCGGTAGGTCCGTATCGAATTATGGGATCTGGGGGTATGCCCAGAATTGAATTCGAAGGTCCCTAGCTTGAGTTATGAATTTTTGATAAAAATTAAAAGTTTGGAAATTATTTGTTGTTAAGAATTGATTGATATGTTGCATTATTAGTATCGGGTCCATATTTTGGTTCCGGACCACCGTACAGGTTTATTATAATATTTAATACTTTTCTATGAAATTTGGTGAGAAACGGAGTTGATTTGACGTGATTCGGACCTTCGGTTGAGAAAATAGTAATTTTAAAGTGTTCTTGAGAATTTTATTTGATTTGGTGCTAAATTCAGAGTTCTAGGTGTTATTTTGGTGATTTGATCGTGCGAGCAAGTTCGTATGATCAAGGTACCTCCAAAATGTATCAAGATTTGCGACAACATTATTGGTGGAGGAGAATGAAAAATGATGTAGTTGCATATGTAGCTCGGTGTCTGAATTGTCAGCAAGTTAAGTACGAGCATTAGAGATCTGGTGGTTTACTTTAGAAGTTAGAAATTACTGAGTGGAAGTGGGAGTGTATCACTATGGATTTTGTTTTTGGGCTCCCACGGACTCAGAGAAAATTTGATGCAGTTTGGGTCATTGTAGACAGGTTGACCAAGTCAGCACATTTCATTCCAGTGGCAGTTACCTAGTCTTCAGAGAGGTTAGTTGAAATTTACATTCATGAGATTGTCCGCCTTCACGGGGTACCCGTGTCTATTATTTTAGATCGAGGTACGCAGCTTACCTCACATTTCTGGAGGGCTGTATAGCATGAGTTAGGCACGCGGGTGGAGTTGAGTACAACATTTCATCCACAGACAAACAGGCAGTCAGAGCGCACTGCTAAGATATTGGAAGATATGCTTCGCGCTTGTGTTATAGACTTTGGAGGTTCCTGGGATCATTTCTTGCCACTTGCGAAGCTTGCTTATAATAATAGCTACCAGTCGAGTATTCAAATGGCTCCATATGAGGCATTATACGGAAGGCGATGCCGATCTCCAGTGTGTTGGTTTGAACCGGGAGAGGCTCGACTGTTGGATACCGATTTGGTACAGGATGCCTTGGATAAGGTCAAGATTATTCAGGATCGACTTCGCACAGCTCAGTCTAGGAAAAAGAGTTATGCCGACCGTAAAGTTCGTGATATTGCATTCATGGTTAGAGAAAGAATATTGCTCCGGGTTTCACCTATGAAAGATGTAATGAGGTTCGGAAAGAAGGGCAAGTTGAGCTCTAGGTATATCGAACCCTTTGAAATTCTTGAAAGGGTAGGTGAAGTAGCCTACAGGCTTGCATTACCACCTAGTTTATCAGTGGTTCATCTAGTGTTCTATGCGTCTATGCTCCGAAAATATCATGGTGATCCGTCCCATTTGTTAGATTTCAGCTTTGTCCAGTTGGACAAGGATTTGACTTACGAGGAGGAGCCAGTGGGAATTCTAGCCCGACAAGTTTGCCAGTTGAGATCAAAGAGTTACCCTTCAATTCGAGTGCACTGGAAAGGACAGCCTATTGAGGCAACTACTTAGTCCGAATCTGATATGCGAAGTAGATATCCCCACTTTTTCACCAACCCAGGTACTTTTCTATGTCCACTCGAGGACAAACGGTTGTTTTAGAGGTGGAGAATGTGATGACCCAAAAGGTTATTTTATGCTTTAGAACTCGAATCTGCACTCTTAAGCCTTAAAAATCTCATTTTACCCTCCTCAATTTGCGTGCACAAGTCCGAACAGGTTTTCGGAAAGCTTTTATGTTGAAAACTAATGAAAATAAGAATTTTTGCCTTAAAAGTTGATTTTAGTTGACTTCGGTCAACATTGTTAGTAAACGGGCCCGAATTCGTGCTTTGACAGTCCCGGTAGGTCTGTATCAAATTATGGGACCTGGACGTACGCCCGGAATCGAATTCGGAGGTCCCTAGCTTGAGTTATGAATTTTTGATGAAAATTAAAAGTTTGGAAATTATTTGTTTTTAAGAATTGATTGATATTTTGCATTGTTATTATCGGGTCCGTATTTTGGTTCCGGAGCCCGTTACAGGTTCATTATGATATTTAAAACTAGTCTGTGAAATTTGGTGAGAAACAGAGTTGATTTGACGTGATTCGGACCTTCGGTTGAGAAAATAGTAATTTTAAAGTGTTCTTGAGAATTTCATTTGATTTGGTGCTAAATTCTGAGTTCTAGGTATTATATTGGCGATTTGATCACGCGGGCAAGTTCGTATGATATGTTTAGACTTGCGTGCATGTTTGGTTTGGAGCCCCGAGGGCTCGGGTGAGTTTCGGATAGGCCACGGGATGTTTTGGACATTGGAAATCTGGTTTTTTTCTGTAGAGTCTGAGTTCTGGCATGTCCTTTTTTCGCGAAGGTCCTCTCGCGAAAGCGAAGCGATGGGGCGTTACCCTTTGCGAACGCGACACGACCATCGCCAACGCATAGTGTCAGGCACTGGGGAGGGGAGACAACTTTTTCTTCATCGCGAACGTGAACAATGACTCGCGAACGCGAAGACCAGGGAAGGGTAGCTTACGCGAATGCGAGCACTGTCTCGCGAACACGAAGGATTCGCAGCCTATACCCTTCGCAAACGCGACAGTTCTCTCGCGAACGCGATGAACACTGTGGCTCAGCACTTAACATAATCCAAACACGGGATTTGGCCAAAAATTAATTTTTCTCAAAAACCAAAATGGTGTGAGGCGATTTTTCAAGTCATTTCTTTCCCAAAGTGTTGGTAAGTGATTCTAAACCATTTTCTTTCAATTACCCATTACATCTCTTGGATTATCAACCCAAAACCTAGAGTTTTCATGGTAGAATTAGGGGTTAGGGTAAAAACTAGGAATTTTAGAAATTTGGGGATTTAGACCTCGATTTGAGGTCAGATTCCAAAACTAATTACATATTCGGGCTCGAGGGTGAATGGGTAAATGGATTTTGGTCCGAACCTCGGGTTTTGACCAAGCGGGCTCGAGGTCGAATTTTTTACTTTTTGGAGGAAAATTTTGGAAATCTGTACTTATTCATTAAAGTCTTTTCCTTTAGCAATGTTTGATATTATTGAGTCATTTTTGAATAGATACGAGTGGTTTGGATGTGAATTCCAAAGAAACAGCTGTGATTGAGAATTAAGTGGCCTTCGGAGCGAGGTAAGTGTCATGTCTAACTTTGGCTTGAGGGAATAGGTATTGTGTGAGTATTTGCTACATGTTTTGTTGTTGAATACGATGTATAGTTGAGGTGATGAGCATCTATGCGTTGTGGTCGAGTCATAGCATGCGAGTGAAATTCCATTCTTGCAAAGTTGTAGTCTTAAATCATGTTATCCATGCTTATTGTTGTTGTTGAAATGTTGGGAGACTTGTATCTGGTTCCACCAAGGTTGATAAAATTGTGAATATTTATTCGAGGTTGAGATGTTAATTTGTGAAAGTAATCATTGATGAAATATTGATTTCTTAGTGAAACTTCTCTCTATCAGTTGTTATTGATTCTATGAATTATGAGGAAGAGTGTAAGGCACGAAGGGTGATGCCGTGAGTGATTTATTTATATGGTGAAGAAGAGTGTAAAGCACGAAAGGTGATGCCGTGCATGCATTATTTATATTGTGAGGAAGAGTATAAAGCACAAAGGGTGATGCCGTGTTTATTATAAGAGGTTTAAAGCACGAAGGGTGATGCCGTGTATATTATGAGAGGTTTAAAGCACGAAGGGTGATGCCGTGAATATTATGAGAGGTTTAATGCATGAAGGGTGATGCCGTGCCGTTCTATTTATTTTTCTGGTGAGGTTGAGAGTAAAAGCACGAAGGGTGGTGCCGTGCAGTTTTTCTTGCTATTTTAATTGCTCAATTCGTTTAAGGATTTTCGGTTTAATTCTAACTTTTCATTATTCTCACTCTTTATGTTGTATTCCCCCACTGTATGTTCCCTTCCCATTCTTTCTGCGTTATTTCTTTATTTACTGTTGTTACCACTCGCATGATTATACTGTCCAGGTTATATGTGGGTGTCTTGTCCTAGCCTCGTCACTACTTTGCCGAGGTTAGGCTCGACACTTACCAGTACATGGGGTTGGTTGTACTGATGCTACACTCTGCACTTTCTGTACAGACTTTGATACCTGCTCAAGTTGATCAAGATTTTTCTATAGGTCCGCTGTCCGGAGATTCAAGGTAGATCTGTCGGCGTTCACATACCTTGAAGTCCCCGTCTACCTTTTATGTCACTGTTATTTTCTTTCATTCAGACAGTTGTATTTGTTTCATACTATTATTTGTAGTAAATTCTAGAATGCTCGTGAATCGTGACTCCAGATCCGGGTGGTAGTAATTAATACAGTTTTATAAAATTCCGCACCTCTTATATTTCATCTTAGTTAATTATTGTTATTTACTGAATAGAAATAAGGAATTAGTTTAACGATTTTCTAATACTGGCTTGCCTAGCAATTGAAATGTTAGGCGCTATCACGGACCCGTCGGTGGAAAATTTCGGGTCGTGACACCTATATGCCACAACTTGCCAAAAAGTCAATGACACAAATGTTACCATAATACATAGCCCACGCCTTAACCACAACGTGTACAAGAACCTGAATAATAACAAAATGAACGAGGAATAACTCAACAAAGAAAGGTATTCCAATAACCAACAATTTCAGCCGCAAACGTGTCAATAGCTCTCAACAACTACAACTTCCATAACTTAACAATGAAGGTATTTCCATGAAATGGCAACTTCAAATTCAAATGCATAACATAAGCCCAACAATAAGAGAGATAGCATGAAATAGCAACTACGACTAAATGCATGAGAATAACTCAACAGTGGAAAGAATAACATGTAACAAAAACTACTAATAAATGCATATAAGAGTAACCTCGACAATAGAAACTAAAACATGTAACAACAACTTCAAGTAAAATATGTAGGAATAAACTTAACAACTAATAAAGATAGAACAATTAATAACAACTTCAATTAAATGCTTATAAGTAACATAAGAGTCTAAATCGATCAATTTTCACATAAAAGCCTGTGTACACACTCGTCACCTCATGTACATGTCTTCCACATAATTAAAATAGTACATTCAAATCCAATTCTAAGGGGTATTTCCCCCACACAAAGTTAGGCAAGATACTTACCTCAAAGAAGCTAAATCAATACTCTAAGAAGCCTTTCCTGTGTGAAACAACCTCCAGACGGCTCGAATATAGACAAAATAACTTAATATCATAAATAAAAGCCTTTCGGATAATAAAGCTTCGATCTTTAATAAAAACAAAAAAGTCAATGTCACCCAACCTCGGGGCCGTGATGGTGCCTAACATCCACTTACTATGCAAGCCGACGTGAAATAATTAATTGACCAAATTTTAACAGTTAAAAACAAAATAATGATATTCAACGAGAAATAAATGCCAAGTCTAACACGGTGCAATTATAAACCACGTGATAATAACTACTCCCAAAAAGCCGGAGTCACGAGAACACGACCAACTAGAAGTCTACAAACATAGTCTGAAAAGAATACAACTATTCGAAAGAGATAAACAGTAAAAGTAGGAAATGGAAAGGTCTGCGAACGCCCATAGATCTACCTCGAGTCTCCATGCGAAAGTGATCCGGGTCGTCGCACCTCAAGCACCGCTTGCACCAATACCAGTATCTGTTCAAGATGCGTAGAAGTGTAGAATGAGTACAACCGACCCAATGTACTCTATAAGTGTCGAGCCTAACCTCGACGAGGTAGTGACGAGGCTATGACAAGACACTTACATAAATAAACTTGTACAAGTGTACATAAAGCAGCAAAATAACAAGAAGAATGATAAAATACTAACTGGGAGGGGACATGCGAAAGGGGAAAATATCCTAAAAATGGAAAGTAAGAACTCACAAAATAACATCTTTCGAATTAAGCAACAATATAACCAAGTAAATCACCAAAACCAGAAATCAAATAAATCAATGATATGAAAATGGCACGGCATCACTCTTCGTGCTTTTACCCTCGTCATCATCATGCAATTATATGAATATAATGGCACGACATCACCCTTCGTGCTTTTACTCTCGTCCTCACTATGTAATATTATGAATATAATGGTACGCCATCACCCTTCGTTCTTTTGCTCTTGTCCTCACCATGCAATAATATAAATCCAAATAATAAGCAAGGCGGGGAATAATTTCACTTCAAATATGGTGCCATGATATCAAACTTCAACTTCAAAAATATTCAACATCTTTTAAATAAAAAATAAATACGAAACGAATAATTAAGGAAGTAATAATCTAACTTAAGAATGGATAACATTATTAATAAGACAATATAATACAAAGAAATAATTTTCACCCGCATGCTTTAACCCAATGACAATGCATAGGTACTTGTCACCTCACATATACATTTTCCCCACACATAAAATACGTAGCAAATAGACCAAGTTCAAATCCCTCAAGTCAAGGTTAACCACGACACTTACCTCACTCCGAAATCAAATCAATGCTCAACCGCGCCTTTTCCTCTATAATTAGCCTCCAAACCAATCAAATCTAACAAAATATAGTTAAAATAATTCAAAATAAGCTTTAAAAACTACCCACTAGTGTAAAAGATTCAATATTTAATGATTTTGAAAAAAGTCGACAAAAGTTAACCCCGTGCCCGCTTGGTCAAAACCTGAGATTCGGAGTAAAACCCAATTACCCATTCACTCCCGATCCCATTTATGTGATTAGTTTCGAAATCTGACCTCTATTTGAGGACTAAATCTCAATTGCTCAAAACCCCCAATTTCTACCTAAATCCCTAATTTCTACATTGAAAATTATAGATTAAAGGTTAAAACAATAGGTGTTTATGGAAATATAAAGAAAAAAGTAAAAATCTACTAACCTATGATGTTGTGAGGAAAAACCCCTTTCAAAATTGCCTCGAGGCCGAGCTCAAACTTGAAAATGGTGAGAAATGGGATAAATTCCAATTTTTAGAAGTTTAAAAGACTTGGCGTCAGGTTTTCATCACGTTCGCGAGACACCTAACGCGTTAGCAAAACATTGCGGCCTAAATGGCCTTCCCGTTAGTGGGAAACCCTTCAGAAATTTGGACTTTCCATGTCGTAAAGTTATTGCTGCCAACAAGCTTTATCGGCAACTGCGACACAGGATTGAACTGAACAATAACGCCGGAGTCGCTGCTCGTAGAGTCATTATTTGTTACATTAGGGGCCATTTTAAGTGTGAGCCTGTGGTTGTGGTCAGAGGATCGGGAAAAAAATTCGTGAGAGTCAAGGAGACTAGTCTGATACCATATAGGAGCAAAGCAAACAAAAAGGATGATTTTATTAAATGATGATGAGCTGATTATATACACAAATAAGTTACAGAGTCCCTGTGAGAAAGCTCCTCCCACAGTGGTAACAAATCAGAAAATAAGGAAAAGAAAATAACAAACTCCTCAAATGGTGGAAACAAAATAACAACCTATGCAGTAAAACAAAGTAGATACAGTAATGTTACAAAGTAGTAACAGTAACTCCTAAACTTGAAGTTGAAGAAGTTGACCAAGTTTGACTTTTGTGTATTTGAGCTCAGATCAGAATTTTGATGGTTTCAGTAGGTCCAGATGGTGGTTATGGACTTAGGTGTAAGCCCTCATTTGCATTTGGATGTTTTTAGAAGGTTTGGTAACCATTTGGCAAAAGTCGGCAATTTAAAGGTTTAGAATTTTCCTTAGTTTGACCATGGTTTGGCTCTAAGGCTATCGGGTTCGGATTTTGGTTTCAGGACTTGGAATAGGTCCATTTTATCGTTTGGCACTTGTCTGCAAAATTTGGTGTAATTTGGAGTTGGTTTGAAATGATTCGGACGCTTGGTTGCAATTCTAGAAGTTCTTGAGTTTGCTTGTGAATTCCATGCGTTTTGATATCCGTTTGGTGGTTCAAGATGTTATTTTGGTGTAGTGATAGTGCGAGGGAGTTCGTATGATGTTTTTAGACTTGAGTGGATATTTTGTTTGGAATCCTGGGGATTCGGGTTAGTTTCAGATTGGTTTTGTAGAATTTGGAGTGCTAGTGCTGCTTCCATTGCAATTGCGATGTTTTGTTCAAAAATGCAACAATCGCATTTACGAGGTCAACCTCGCTTTTGCGAATATGGGTGGTGGCAAAGGGATCTCGCATTTGCGAAGACTGTATCGCAATTGCAGAGACTGGAGGCTCGCTTTTGCGACACTAGAGTCACATTTGCGACAAGCCACTGGGGGGAAACATCTTCGCATTTGCGAAGTTTACTGTCGCAAATGCGACATCCGTACCTGGTTATACATTTTGTATTCCGGGACATAGTCTCATTTTATTATATTTTGAGCCCTAGACTCGGTGTGAGGTGATTGTGTTGAGAGATTTTAATACCAAACTATTGGGTAAGTGATTTTAATCAATTTTCATTTATATTTAAGGACTATATACAAGATTTAACCTAACGTTCATGAGAATCTAAGGGAAATTTTTGGGATTTTTGTCTATGTTTTGAAAAATGAAAATTTAAGGTTTGAGAGTCGAATTGGACTCAGATTTGAAAACAAAACACATATATAAATTCGTGAGGCTATGGGTGGTCGAGACCTACCCTTCGACTCTGTTTTTGACCGGACGGGGCCCTAGGTTAACTTTTGTTGACTTTTGGAGAATTGCATTAAGATTATAGCTTTATTAATTGGAATCGGTTTCTCTAGCATTGTTTAATATTATTAAGTCGTTTTTGGCTTGATTTTAGCCGGCGGCGGTGAATTTTAAAGGGAAAAGCTATTTTGAGTATTGATTTGACCTAATTGAGGTAAGTATCTATCCTAACTTTGTGCGGGTGAATCTACCCTACACGAGGTGACGAGTGTGTACACTTGCTTATATGTGGTATTTGACCGATTTTGTAATGACCTGATCGGTCATTTTGCGTAATTGGGCCCGCTACCCCTTTTCATGCTTCACACATGTGTTTATGGTTTTGTGACTTACGGGGTTGGTTAGTTTCATTCCGGGAAGCTTTCGGGTTGACTTGGACCCTTTTATTCTTAACTTAGAAGTTTAAATTAAAAATATTGACCAAACTTTGACTTTTGTAAAAATGACCCGAGAATTATTTTTTTATGGCTATGATAGCTTCGTATCATGATTTTGGACTTAGGCGTATGCCCGAAATTAGTTTTGGAAGTTCGCAGGTTGATTGATGTTGATTTGCCAAAATTTGGCTATTTAAAGTTGAAAGGTTTAACCGTAGGTTGACTTTTAGCTATCGAGCTCGGAATTTGATTTTGGAACTTGGAATAGGTTCGTTATGGTATTGAGAACTTCTCTTCAAAATTTGGTGTCGTTTGGAGTTGATTTCATAGGATTTGGACGTTTAGTTGTAACTTTAGAAATTGTTGAACTTACTTTGAAATTCATGTGTTTTAGTGTTCGATTAGTAGTTTTAGATGTTATTTTTGTGTTTTGATTGTGCGAGCGAGTTCGTATGATATGTTTAGACATGTGTGGATGCTTTATTTGGAGCTTCGAAGGCTCGGATGAGTTCTAGACATGTATCAGAAAGGTTTTGAACTTAAAATGAACTACTGGTGTGTTGGTGCTCTGTTATCGCAATTGCCAAGATCAGCTTCGTAATTGCGAAGGTGATAGTAGGGGGTCAGTTGTCGCAATTTCCACTACCCCTTCGCAATTGCGAAGGCATCAAGATTTTAGCTTGGTTATTTGCGAACAAACATTCCATTTTGCGATGATGGCCAGTTCGCAATTGCGAGGTTGCTTGAGGCTGTTGGTGTTCGCAAATGCGATCCCAGGTCCACAACTGTGAGGGTTCACAAAAGCGAACCATGTGTCACAAATGTGACATCTGCAGTTGATTAAAGGGCTGGGAGACGGGATTTTTGAACCATAGACTCGGTAGGAGGCGATTTGGAGAGGGGATATTCACCTACAAACTATGGGTAAGTGATTCTAATCTATTTCCAATCATATTCAATCAACATATCTTAGATTTTCACATCAAAATCATGTGAATCAAAGTGAAAATTTGTGAAACTTTGTTAAGTTTTTGAAAAATAAGAAATTGAGTTTTTGAAAGTCGATTTGAACTCGGATTTTGAAACTAATCACATATATGAAATCGTGGGGTCATGGGTAGTCGAAATCTACCATTGGACCCGGTATTTGACCAGGGAAGTCCCGGGTTGACTTTTGGGAAAAGTGTAAAGATCTTAGCTTTATTTATTGCAATTGATTCCTTCGCATTGTTTGATGATATTAAGTCGATTTTGGGTAGATTTGAACCGTGTGGAGGTGACTTTTAAGGGAAAAGCTATTTCCTAGTGTTGAATTGCCCTAGTTGAGGTAAGTGTCTTGCCTAACTTTGTGTTAGGGAACCACCCCTTAGGATTGGTATTAATAGATTCATTTGTGCTATGTGAAAGCCGTGTACGCAAGGTGACGAATTACAGGTTGTGCGTGGTATTTGACCGGATAGGGCTACTTAGATTCTTTCCATGCCTTAATTGAATTGTAGTTTCATGTTCTAAATTGTCACGACCCAAAATCTAACCATGATCGTGATGGCGCCTATCGTGTTACAAGGCAAGCCTATTTCCCAAAATTTTACTAATAAATCGATTATAAGAATTTAATAAAACATTTGAAATTTTCATAAACTAAATCAACTCTAAATATAATTCTAGAAAATACGAAAACTAGCCCCAAACATCGGGGTGTCACTATGTCATGAGCGTCTAAAACTATAAACTAAGATATATAAATTGTCTAACTGTCCAAAAGAAGAATTGACAAAAGGAGTAACAAGGTCCTGCGGACGATAGCAGCTACCTTGCAATCTCCACAGATAGCCGGCCTGAACTCAACGATCGCCGCGCTCTAACTCACCTGGTTCTGCACATAAAGTGCAGGGTGTAGTATGAGTACAACTGACTTAATAGTAACAGAAATAACTAAGGAACTGAGCAGTAGTGACGAGCTAAGCAGAATAATCCAATTATTATTTCCATAATTAAGTACAAACAGGAGTAGACAAGTAATTTCATAAATTAGTAAGACTACAAGGAAAATTAACAGGTAAATGCAGCAACAACAAAAGTAAATGCAACCTCACAGCAATGTCACTCCATCACTCAGCACTCGCACTCAGCACTCAACACTCTGTGTTCACTGGGGGTGTGTACAGACTCCGGATGGGCTCCCAAAGCCCAAGCGCTAAGCACGGACAACTCACGTGCCATCATATCAATACCTGGATTCGCACGGTCAACTCATATGCTACGCAGACAACTCACTCACTATGGTATCAATACCTAGACCCGCACGGTCAACTCACGTGCTACGCGGACAACTCACGCACTATGGTATTAATATCCTCATAACCAGGCCCTCGGCCTGACTCAATCATGTACCACACTAGCCTCACCATCGTCAACAAATGAGGAAACACAACCCACATCAAGTATCACAACATATTAGCAAATAATAGAGACTGGGGTAAACATGTACAATAATTTCTAAAGCCTAAGCATGATCTATAACATGAAGGCAGACAAGTTCAATAACAACTAACTACGTAAACACAGATGATGGCCATGAGGCCTCACGAGATGAACCAAGTCTCAATTCCTCGAGGTATACACACACACGCCCGTAACCTAGCGCAAGTATCCCCTCCAAACAGTCACACGATATCAAAGTCTCCGGGTTTATACCCTCAAAGCCAGAGTTAAAACTGTTACTTACCTTAACAGCGTAAAATCCAACTCCGGGATGCCCTCATCTTTGGACTCGGTCTCCAAAAGCTCCAAATCTAACCATAACCAGATTAATACCATCAACATAGGCTAACGAATCGAATTCTACAATAAAACTACAAAATATGCCAAAAATCCGAAACCAGCCAAAAACCCAACCCCAGGCCCACATCTCAAAATTAGTCAAAAATGGCAGAATAATAAACCTCGTCCTCTCTCGAGTGTAACCATTTGAAATTCATAAAAATCGGACTCCGTTTGGTCCCTCAAATCCTCACTTAAACTCTCCAAAACTCAAACCCTAACTCCCTCAATTTCACTTTGAAATCATCAATCAAATCCTAAAAACGAATATGAATTTTTCTAGAGAACACATACCCCAATCCTTATGATGACAATCGCCCCCAAAATCGCCCAAATCCGAGCTCCCCAGCTCAAAATATGACCGAATGAACAAACCCTCATTTTATATATTTTTCTGCCAGCAATTCTGCCTCGTTTCTCATGCCAAACAATCCCTAAACTCTCCTTTTATTCCTCTAATGGATTCCTTGTAAAAGTTTAGTCAAGTTAGGCTTTTGAATCACTCAATTTGACCTTATAATGAAGGAGATATGTTGGTTTCAATATTTGCAAATAGTGCAAATTTTTAAATACGCTGTAAGTGGCAATTGCGTAATTAATCTGAAAACTCTTGCAACGTAATTCTTAGTAAAATGGCCATAAAATCCTCATACGATATCCAAATTTGACGATTCTTTTTTCTACGGGTCCATAATTATGATACGGATCTAATGCTTTAATCAAAAAAGCAATCGGAGCTCATTTGTTCAATATGATATCATTTATGCTTGAAGAAACGGCGTTGAAACATAAGAAAAACGAGCGCAACACAGCCCAAACCTATCCGAAACTCACCCTAGGCCCTCAGGACCTCAACCAATAATTCCAACAAGTCATATATCACTACCCGAACTTAGTCGAACCTTCGAAACACCCAAAACAACACCAAAACCCCAAATCAACCTCAGATTCAAGTCTAAGAACTTCTAAACTTCCAACTTTCGCCAATTCAAGCCTTATTCTACCACGGACCTCCAAATTACATTATGTACATACTCCTAAGTCTAAATCACCCAACAAAGCTAATCGAATCATAAAAATCCAAATCCAAATTCGTTTACTCATAAGTCAACTTCCGGTTGACTTTTCTAACTTAGCTTTCTAACTAAGAGACTAAGTGTTCATTGCACTCCAAAACTACTCTGAACCCAAACTACCAATTCAAAACAACTCAACACAGCTGAACAACACACAAATAAGCAGAAATGGGGGGAAACGGGACTATAATTCTCAGAACGAACGACCGGGTCGTTACATAAATACTCATAGTCAATCTATTCCTACCTGAGTTAGTCTATTCTTACATGCCTTAAATGATTTTGTTAACACTTGTTCTATATCCTAATTGATAAATTGATCTCATGCTTTAGTTGAACTTGTTGCCTCTATTATTGTTACATGTTATCTCTTCCATTGTTGATTATCATTATTTGAAGTAATTGTTCATGTTATCTCTTCCACTATTGATTGTCATTACTTGATATTATTGTTCATCTTATCTCTTTCCTTGTTGATTTCCATTATTGGAAGCCATTGTTATACGTTATCTTTTCCCTTGTGAGTTAAGCTTATTTAATAACATGGTTATACATTATATCTCATTGTTGAGTTATTGGTGTTGAAGTTGTGAAAGCAGTTATCACGTTGAGGCGAAATTATTATTGTCGAAACATCTTCCTTGTTGAGCATTTTACATTCATTGTTATTTTTTATATTCTTGTACACGTTGTGATGGAGCTGTGGTCTACTGTTGTGGAAACATTGATGTTGTTGATTGTTTTCAATTTGTGATATATGGGCACTTGTGGTGCGAGTTGTTATTGTAATATGATATTGACGTGCATGCGACAGTATAAGGCTTGGGGTTAATGAGTATGCTACGGTATAAGGTGGGACTTATGTGCGTGTTGCTTGTTGAGGAACTAGTGAAGCCACGCGGTGTCATAAGGTGGGCTAAAGTGCGTGTAGCTATTTGGGAAAAGCTGATTTCAAAACCTATTTCAAATGGAAGGCGTACACGGCGGTATAAGGAATGATTGTGATTGAGATTATAAAATGTGAATATGAGGCGGTACCTCGGTTGTGATTCTTGATTTAATCGAGGCGGTACCTCGGTGGTGAATCTTATTGTAGACGAGGCGGTACCTCATTGAGTTATTTTCTTGTTTATCTCATGTTCCAAAGAGATTTGGCGGGAACGTTTCTTGTTGATTTGTTCTTCCTTGTTCTAGCAGTTGTTGTCCGTATATGATCATTTTGGCTCTCTTTAGTTGCTTCATTATGTTATTTCCATGTTTGATTCCGGTATGAGTTCGTACTATCATCTTGTTTCTTATTAGTTATTTCTCCCCTTTCCATTAGTATTTTCGTTCTTATGTTTCATTCTATTTATTTATATCCTACTTGGTGTCTTGACCAGGCCTCGTCACTACTCTACTGAGGTTAGGCTTGATACTTACTGGGTACCATTATGGAGTACTCATATTGTCAAGTTTACTCATATATATTCTTTAATTGTTAATTGATTCTTGGTAACCATGCCTTTATTTATGAATTGTCATTACTTGCTATTTGATTTTATGAGTTATCACGTAACTGTTTTATCCGCTTGTGCCTTTCTTCGTTTAGCTTCTTTATTGCATTTAATTTTGTGGTACGCCGTAGTTGGTTGTAGTTTGTTTGTTTGGGGATCGAGTTGCATGCCGCAACGTTATTGAAATGATATTAAAAGATATGATATGGAGCGATAAGGATGGAAGATTTGATATGGGTGGTATCGGGTTGCACGCCGCAACGGATATTGTTATTATTGGGTGGGATTGGGTTGCACGTCGCAACAAATATTGTTATTATTGGGTAGGATTGGGTTGCACGTCGCAACAGATTGATATGTCATAATTTTTTTGTCACAGTAATGATATCCTCGATTGTGATTTTCATGGTACATTATAGGTTGGAATGGTTTATCAGTTGAACAGTTATTGTTTTTCCTTAAATCATTTCACTTGTATTTTTTATCGTACTTGGTTGACTGTTGTTATTCTAGTATCAGAATGATAGTGACTTCTTGTGAGAGTCATGCATTCTATGTGATTTGTTGTGTTACTTTAAGGTGCCAATCTATGCCTCCGTTGTTACTTGGTGAATTGATTGTTAAGATAAATTTATAGCGGGGAGTCATCATCTCATATTCTCTTGAGTTATCGGTAACATAACAATTTTAAATAAACAAACTATCAACATGCTTTATCTTATGCGACTCTTAAGATAAAAACTCGTTATCTCACTCGTTACTTTACTATATTTTTAACGACATTATGTCCACTTTAAACTGTTCTCAAATTAAATTCATTAACCTATTTGATGCTTTACTTTACTTAAATTGCTATCACGCTTAATTTTAAAATGATTCTACATTTAGTTCGTTAACGTATCCGATGTTTGACTTTATTTAAAAATATTGTTTTCTTTTACCTTATATTATTTTCAACTAAACTCATTTTCCCACTTGATAATCTATTTCGTATTAGTAGATTTCTAAAACTAAACTCATTAGCTCATTTGACGCTTTACTTTATTCGAAATTGTTGACATGCCTTATTTTATCTTTAAAAACTCACTGGAACATTTATTTGGCAATTGACACAGGTTTAATGTATGTAGTAGCATGAGGACCTTGCCTTGCGAATGCGATTGATAATGTGGGCATGAGATGCCATGTGATTATGACACGTGATTTGTGCCTATGAGGCGTGGCACCTCGAGGTGATTTTGGGGTAAACCTTGTGATAGAACGATTGATTATCTGGTTGTCCCTTGTTTTTGTCACACCCCAACCTTGGGAAGCGCAACCGACGCTCAACCTAGTGAACCTCGCCGAGCAAGCCTGTTAGATACTTTTTACCCAACTAACCCATGATCAAGAAAAGACGTGATTTCATTAATTATACAGTAGGAAGCTCATCCATGCAATACTAAATTGTTTCATTAGCTATTTTACCTTTCAATCTCAAAATACATATATTCTTATAGTCTGAACGGAACAAGTGATTAAACACAACATAACTTGCTTAACATTCCCAACACCTATATACAACCCATATAGTGTCTACGGAGCCTCTAAAGATACAAAAAAGAGTAAAGATGGTGCCGACAACAAGGCCCCAGCTATACCTCAAAATGTGACCACAATATAAACAAAGGTACAATACTTGACCCCGGAATAAAATGGGGCTCACCGAGTCTGCTAAGAATAGGATGTAGCACTATCTGTGATCAACACTGTCTGCTATGTAACCACCTACATCCATTTAAAGATGCAGCCCCCTGGCAAAAAGGACGTTAGTACCGTCGAATAGCACTAGTATGTAAAGCTAAACACCAACTCAATAGAATGAATAATAATACAAAAGGCACAGTCAAGAATTCAATAAGGGCGTCAAATAATATTAAAACAACAAGTTAAGGATCATATATGTTTTCAAGTCAATTTCCATATTATTAGGTTGGGTGATCTTTAGTACCGATATTTCACAATTCACAATACCTCTGTACTCTTACACGGAGTCTGATCTCGACTCGATCGGCTAGTTCGTCTCATTTGAGATATTACCACAATTTCATTATAATTTCCAGTACAGTACCACCATATGTGCGGCATGGCGTCCATAGCTTTACATACTAGTACTATTCTACATGTACTAACGTCCCTTTTCAATGGATACAGGTGGTTCGTCGGCGGGCAGCCTTGATCTACGTTAGCAATTACTCTTTATCCAGTAGGTTTTGGTGAGCCCTACTCTGTTTCGGGCCTTATGTCACTTGATGTTGTATTTTGTGTTTTGAGGTATAGCCGGGACCTTGTCGCTGACGCTTTCATACTACTCTTCTGTTGTACTTAGAGGCTCCGTAGATATGTTGTGGGTAGTATACGATGTTGGGTAATGAACTAGAAGTGTTGGTATTTGGAAAACATATTTTCTCTCGAAATTATGAACTTGTAATATTTTGAAAATTATAAAATGAATATTCTTTGAGTAATGAAAAGGAATGTGAAGTACTTGACCCTTCTTATGTCTATCTCTTGTTATTGGTTTTTGAATTGTTCACGGGTAAGGTTAGGTAGAAGGCATCAAGTAGGCTTGCTTGATCGGGGTATTTTGGTGTAGCACCGGTCGTGCTCCCCGAGGTCGGGGCGTGACAAGATGAATCATCAAAACTTCGATCTGAGGTCAAATACTGAAAAGTCAAACTTGGTCAACTCTTCCAACTTGAAGCTTCAGACATAAAATTCATTCTTCCAAACTAATTCTGAAATGCCTGAAAACCAAAACTGACGATACACACAAGTCATAATACATCATACAGAGCTACTCATGCCCTCAAACCACTGAGAGATGTGCAAATGCTCAAATTGACTAGTCTGGTCATTACATAGACAATATATGATAATTGATGACTTGACATGCATATTGACATGTAAGAATAGAGATGTACTTTTCTCATGTTATTTGATAATGAAAAATCTTATAGGTTGTTGAAAGTTTTGGAAATACTCACAGCTTTCTGATATACCCTCATAGTTTGGTGTTTTTGGTGAAAGAATTGAGTTTTATTGTTATACCTGAAAAGCATGTCTATTTTTCTGTAACTATGAATGAGCTAAGCATAATATCTTTTGTGTTATTACATGTACTTCTTTCATTATGTTGTTACGAGTTGTTCCTGGCTATTGGTGTTGGACTCTGACCATTTTTTCGAGCTCGTCTCTGCTTTCAACATAAGGTTAGGTTTGTTACTTATTGAGTACATATGATCGGTTGTACTCATACTATACTTCTGCACCTTGCGTGTCAATATTGGAGCTGATATTTGTGTGTATGGTGGGAGCTGGCATTGAAGATGTACATGTGTTCTAGTTATAAATGCTTCTTATTCTTGGTAGCTTTAGACTTATAAATCTGTTTATGTATATCTCGAACAGATTATGTATTTATTTCATACCATCTTTGTAAACTGTAAGTCTTAAAAGTTCATGATTTCTACTACCATTTCTTGGGTTGTTGTATAAAAGTTTAGCTATTTCATTATTTATTTTCTTAGTAAATCTCATTTCAATAAGATTATTGTTAATTGGATCACCTAGTGGGTTGGGTTAGGTTCCATCATGACTAGCGAATTTTATGTCGTGACACCAGGTAAGCCAAGTAACACAAATAAGCATAGAAAATGAATAACCTCAATAAATAAGCAAGAATGCGGAAATTTACACAACTAATCCAAATAGCTGGTGGTAAAAGACAACGAGAAACTAAGAATGAGTTTACAATTTTGGAAAGAAGAAATGCATCACCATGAACCAAATGATAGTAGGAGGCTGGAACGCTATAGGTATTCAATGCTGGATCCCAAGCTCCATAACTGCTTAGCTCCAAATATCTACACATAAGGTGCAAAAGTGTAGTATGAGTATAATTAACCCCATATAGTCAATAAGTGTCTCAAATAATCTCATTGAAGGATAATCACTTATAATAGTTGTGAAGATAATAAGCAGGAAGCAAGACAGAGATATGACGAATAATAATAAGGGCATTAAGTGGAGAAATAATGAGAAATTAATAGACATGGAAAAAGAATACATAACCTTATGAACCATTTCCACGAAGGAAAAATAATATGCATGAAATGCGCACAAGGAATCATGTCCAAATACAATACCATTGCGGTGTGCAACCCGATCCACACAATATCGTCAATATCCTTATCGTGTGCAACCCGATTCCAGTCTAAATTTCATCAATAATAAATACCATTGCAGCGTAAAATTCGACTCCAATATCAATAGTAAATACCATTGCAATGTACAATCCGATTTCAAAATCAATAATAAATATAATTGCGGAGTGCGACCCGATTCCAATATCCAATCAGAGGAAAACACCCGACAAACAACCAACTATGGGAAAATTCAGAACATAGGCCAAAGAGAACCAATATGCATAATTTAACAAGGAAATATGAACTCGAACAAAACATAACAGGAAACCCTAACCAAGGGATAACCTCACACATATATATAGACAAGGCCTCCAACAGTTGATAAACACGTGAACAATCTAATAGTTACGCAATCTGACATAGCATAGAAGAAGAAGACATGTAGCAAGTAAAGGCATATGTTAAGTAAAGGCATATGTTAAGTAAAGGCATATAACAAGTAAGGGCATGAAGCAATTAAAGGCAGATAAAAAGTAAAGACAGGTGACAAGTAAAGGCATATAACAAGTCAAGGCATGTAACAAGTAAAGGCGTATAACAAGTAAAGGTATATTACAAGTAAGGCGTATAATAAGTTAAGGCATGTAACAAGTAAAGGCATGTAACAAATAAAGGCAAATAATAAGTAAAAACATGTAACAAGTAAAGGCATAACAAGTAAGGCATATAATAAGTAAGTGGATGTTACAAGTAAAGGCATATTACGAGTAAAGGCATGTAACAAGTAAATGCATGTAACAGTAGTAGATCAAGTAGAAAGCGTAGATATAATAACAACAAATAAGGTAAGGACATAAATGTGATAGTAACAAACCAAGTGGGAAACATATATGTACACTAAGTAGAAAAAAGAGATGTAAACAAAGTTAGAATGAATGTATGTGTCCAAGAAACGCATAAAAATAATGTAAAGTCCAACTCTCATCCTCTCCGCACGGAGACAACCAACGTGCCAATCTCATTTCAAACTACACGAAAACATCTATCGTGCCAATATCATATAAACTGCATGGAAATATCCATCTTGCCAAATATCAACCTAAGGCCCCAAACTTATGATCTCTAATTATGAATAAAGAAGCTCAAGTAACACTATAATAACATATATAGATATAGTTTCGTGGTATAATACATAACTATGATCAGTTCAAGTATATTGATAGTTGCAAGATTAGCCTATCATACTCATTTAACATGTCATAAGCCTAAACATGATTTCTAGCATGGGGTAATTGTACTCGTGTAATTTTAGAGACAAATGAAACATAGGTCAAGAATATCACAAGGTTCTACAAGGCACACAAAAGTATATAATCAACCCTGAGTATGGACAACCCTGACACATTTATATACATTCATCACCTTGCATATGCATCACCCCNATCAGAGGAAAACACCCGACAAACAACCAACTATGGGAAAATTCAGAACATAGGCCAAAGAGAACCAATATGCATAATTTAACAAGGAAATATGAACTCGAACAAAACATAACAGGAAACCCTAACCAAGGGATAACCTCACACATATATATAGACAAGGCCTCCAACAGTTGATAAACACGTGAACAATCTAATAGTTACGCAATCTGACATAGCATAGAAGAAGAAGACATGTAGCAAGTAAAGGCATATGTTAAGTAAAGGCATATGTTAAGTAAAGGCATATAACAAGTAAGGGCATGAAGCAATTAAAGGCAGATAAAAAGTAAAGACAGGTGACAAGTAAAGGCATATAACAAGTCAAGGCATGTAACAAGTAAAGGCGTATAACAAGTAAAGGTATATTACAAGTAAGGCGTATAATAAGTTAAGGCATGTAACAAGTAAAGGCATGTAACAAATAAAGGCAAATAATAAGTAAAAACATGTAACAAGTAAAGGCATAACAAGTAAGGCATATAATAAGTAAGTGGATGTTACAAGTAAAGGCATATTACGAGTAAAGGCATGTAACAAGTAAATGCATGTAACAGTAGTAGATCAAGTAGAAAGCGTAGATATAATAACAACAAATAAGGTAAGGACATAAATGTGATAGTAACAAACCAAGTGGGAAACATATATGTACACTAAGTAGAAAAAAGAGATGTAAACAAAGTTAGAATGAATGTATGTGTCCAAGAAACGCATAAAAATAATGTAAAGTCCAACTCTCATCCTCTCCGCACGGAGACAACCAACGTGCCAATCTCATTTCAAACTACACGAAAACATCTATCGTGCCAATATCATATAAACTGCATGGAAATATCCATCTTGCCAAATATCAACCTAAGGCCCCAAACTTATGATCTCTAATTATGAATAAAGAAGCTCAAGTAACACTATAATAACATATATAGATATAGTTTCGTGGTATAATACATAACTATGATCAGTTCAAGTATATTGATAGTTGCAAGATTAGCCTATCATACTCATTTAACATGTCATAAGCCTAAACATGATTTCTAGCATGGGGTAATTGTACTCGTGTAATTTTAGAGACAAATGAAACATAGGTCAAGAATATCACAAGGTTCTACAAGGCACACAAAAGTANCATGGGTAATTGTACTCGTGTAGTTTTATAGACAAATGAAACATAAGTCAAGAATATCACAAGGTTCGACAAGGCACACAAAAGTATATAATCAACCCTGAGCATGGACAACCCTGACAGATGTATATACATTCGTCACCTTGCATATGCATCACACCCGAATGTAGCAAAAAATATCATATTTTAGGAAATGTTCCCTCAAACCAAAGGTAGTCAAGACAATTACCTTATTCCGGTACAAGTTCAACAACCCAGAACTACTTTCCTTAGAAATATCCCTCAAAACAATAAAAACCTAGTTAAATATAGGTTCAGTCTTTGATGAAAATTAATAACCCCACAAGTCCAAATATATAATTTGTTTCAAGATTTGACCTCAAATTGAGGCACAAATCCCCAAAATTAGCTCTCTTTGGTTCAAATCCAAAATCCAATTTCTACCCTCAAAAATTGCCTCCTAACGAAGTCTAGGTCTGAAAAATGGAATAACATGAGCTAATCTCGGAACCCTTCCCTCATAACCCAGTTGCGGATATTTCGCAATTGCACAACTCGCAAATGCAAACGAGTGTTCGCAATTATGAAGGTTCTCCTATGTCACAAACGTTGCAAATGCGACAGGTAGAGGTCAATTGCGGACATCACAATAGCGAATCTCCTTTTTTTCTAATTAATGTATTATGTTTCTTGATCAACAGTGATGTAGTATGGTATTTTTAAAATTATTATTCAGGTTACCTATTTTTTAGAAAGATATAATATATAATAAGTAATAATACCAGTAATAATATTTATTAATATTAACCATATGACCATAATTATATAATTATAATAATAATTTAATCTTAAGGATTACGGTTATATCACCACTATTATTTTAATTAATTTACCAATCGACCCTCTTGTAATTTTGATAAGATATTTTAACTATTTTTTGATAATATGAAATTAGATTTATATATATGTATATGTGTGTGTGTGTGTGTGTGTGTGTGTGTGTATATATATATATATATAGTATTTGTTAATTATACTTTATTATATGTTATTTGGTTTAAAGAAGTTTAATAATTTAATTATGATAAAATGGGTTAAGATTTAAATAGGCTTTACCTGCAATTGGTGAAATTTAATTAAGATAGACATATACTCAATTTCATTTTCAGTTATCCTCTTTCAGAAGGCCAAACAAATGGCCCAATTATAGCCTTAGACCCGTCCAGGCGCAAGGACAATGCAGCAGCCCATATCCTACTTGGCAATCCATGTCATATCTGCTTCACCAATCATATTTTGCCACGTTAATGCCTCAAAAACACTAACAAAACAAACACACCTCTCATGGGTCGTTGATCACATTTATTAACGGTCCAGATTAATTGTGCTATTCCTTTTTAAATTTAATTCCACCCATATTAATCTTAACCGTTCAATCAAAATGATCCAACGACTCATGTTTCATCCCCCGAATTTATTTTTCTCTTATTAGAGTTGCCGCTCCAATAGATCCAACGGCCCACAGTCATTCTCCCATTTTAAATGTATACAAACCCTCAAACCCTAATCATTCCACCCATCCACTAGCCACCCCTATTTCTCTATTCTCTCATCTCTCTCATCCTCTCTTCTCTGAAACCTCTCTGAAACTTAGCACTAATCAGTGCAAGTCCATTGTGAGGCCACTATAAGACCTCTCATCATCCTCATAGCTGAGAATCTCGCATAAACAATTTTTCTTTCAATCATCTCCTTTCAAATCCCAAACTCCAATACCCTAGCCCCAAAAATAAAGCCCAAGAATCTCAGCAGTGCAAGTCCACTGTGAGGCCACTATAAGACCTCTCATCATCCTCATAGCCGAGAATCTCGCGTAAACAATTTCCCTTTTCATCATATCCTTTCAAATCCCAAACTCCAATACCCTATCCCCAAAAATAAAGCCCAAGAATCTCATCATCACATCTTCACTCACGCCTGATCCCTCATTAAACCCTTGCATGCATCTTCTATTCAAATAGATTTGGTGGAATCTCTTGACCTCAGTATGATATTTGATGACCTAGAGGTCAAACACAAAGACCTCTAGATAAAAGCTTTGTCCAGAGGTAAATTTACTTCAAACGTCTAGTTCTTCGTCATCTTTAGTGTGTAAAATCTTTACCCCTTTTCCCTCTGACTTTTCATTTACTTCCCTAAATTCTTCATGGATTAATCATCAACGTTCATATTGTTCTTGTCTTCTATTTACTCTAAAGCCCCAATTTCATGGCTATAAATATAGAGCTTTAATGCCATTACCTAACACGAATCAGTAGCGAGTAAATGCACTACACTAAAGAGTATTAAAATCTCTATCTACCTGCTCACAGTCTTTTCTTTTTTTCTTTCTTTTATTTTTTGGTCGAGGTTAATTGTTTTTGAGTTAATTCTGGGCACAAATACTTAACGGCTAAAGTCACAAGCTTGGTTTGCTTCCCTAAGGAAGGTCAGTGTGCTTTCATTCAATATTGTCAATACTTGAATTTTGTGCATAGTTTCTCGTGTTTGATTAGTCTATGTTGAAAGTTATGTTAGAAGACATATTTTCCTACCATGCTAGTATGGATATGAATATGAAGCATGTTATGAGTTTTCTCTACTTAGCATGTTACATGGCTTTAACATTGATCTTGCTTTGCTTGGCCAAACCTCTGCTGATTTGAAGTCACTTATTTGTATTAGCTGTAGATGGTACTCTTTATCATCATGAGACTATTATATTATTGTAAATGCTATGCCTATATGGTTTTTCTTATTTAAGATCAAAATAATCTGATCATCTTACCTTGTTTGATAGCTTTTATTGTTCTCTATTAGCATGACTTTTATGAAGTTAATTCTATGTCAGAAAATACTAAGCATAGAGTGCTTGATATTTAGTGAAGTTTGATCATGAATTATTCTTCTGATTAATGTGTCTGTTAGCCTCTAAGAGACTGTCTTAAAGCTAGTTTAGTTTCCTTTAGGTTCTAATTTCTGATGACTTAGGATCACTAAGTATAAAAGCCATGTTTGTGTAATGAAAGTTATTCTTGTGTTCTTGTCTAACCTTAGTGAAGCACCAGGCCTCTGCTGAATCCCAATTAGTGAACACATGTTTGAGGGTTTACTCTTTCTTAAAACTCTGGCAAGTATCATAGATAACTTAGATTAACATTCTAGACTTGAAGTCATCTTTAACATAGCAAGTATGCCTATATGAATACATTGATAACAACTTTTACTTTTGTGACTCTCATTTGATCATACTTGTTTGAAACAGTGACTCCCTAGAGGATTATAGATTATATTACATACAAAGTGATTATAAGTTGCCTTCTGAGCCCTGAAACCTCTTAAAGAACTTTTTGAGATCCCATGTCCATATGTGATGATATTACTCTGTATTACATACAAACTCTTTAACAGTAATTAGCTTACTAAGAATACTTGAAACTTGAAGAATGTTTTAGTGTTTGTAAGGCCCAGCAGAGTTTTCTAATGATTTAAGACTTTATAGTAAACCAACGATAATTGGGGATAATATTTTTGAGTATGAAAGGAAACCTATTGGATATAACCACATAATTTTGACATGAAAATATCTGTGGAAGGTGTGCTTAAACATATTAAGGAGGTTTATGAGTTGGGAGAAGTTTTTGGAACGAGTTGGAAGAATCAATTAGAAAAGATGGCTTAATTCACATAACACTTGACCTTGAATGGATACAAATTACATAATATAAAGATATTTTCCATGCAATTTTTCCTTAAAGCATAGCCCTTCGAGTCTAGTTTAAATGCATCAAGCCGTTCGACATTTGGACATTTGTACTAAAGGTTATGATCAAATTACTAAAGTCAGACCACCTAGTTATTTTGGCGGACAGCGAAGCAAGGCTCGCTTCGCTAGATCGGGTGCGGATCCTATCTTCTCTTGCATACAGTGGACATCAAAGTGAGGCTCACTTTGCCAGACTGGGCGTGCCCTAGCTTAAGGTTTCTTTTAAGTCAATTCGGGGGATCTTTTTCCCCATTTCACTTGGACAAAGTTTTGAGTTTTCCTCCACTCCCTCAACAACCCCAACTCCTCCCATCTTTAAGGTACGAAATCCCCATTGTCTTGGGGTGAACCCTATCATTTCCACACTAGAATGAATTCAATCCACCATGAAATTATTAGATTTTCAAGAAAACTTCTTCAAGAACTCAAAGGACGGTTTTGCAAGATTTCTTCAATAAGGTAATCCTACCCCCTTAGACATACATGCATGGGTATGAGTATATGAGTATAAACTAAGTAATGGAACTTGTGAGAATGTGATTGGAAGCCATAAGTTCCCAATTTAAATACTTAGCCATTGTAGAGATTGAAAGGTGATTATTTGATGGAATTTTGTTGGTTGGGTGTGGATGGTTGGACATGCATATGATGTTGGAAGTTATAAATTACTTAAGGATGATAGTGGGATAACATTTTGGTAAATGGTTGTGGTTGGATGAACAAATTCTATGGTTATGAGATGTAGATATTTATGCCTACTAGGTGTTTGATAAAGTACCTAATAACCGAAATTGTGGAATTTGTTAATAATACTGGTCCCATTGTATGTTGTTGTTGCTTAGTATGGTGGATCATTGTAGTATACTTAAGGGGTAAATTTGAGGTATGTTGCCTATACTCCCTTTCTATAATCGGATTCCATGAGTTCCTCGTAAGTTCCATATGTTGATTGTTAAAACTCCTATTCCTACAATTTCAAATTGCTTCCAATGATTGATTTGCCCAAATGCTTATGTACTCGAGTCACGTTCGAATTGACCTTATCCTATTATGCTTCCCCTTAGTGAAAAGATGTTCAAGTATGGTTGTTGTAACTAATGCATATGATTTGGATCCATGTTTCAATTCTAAATCACCATGCTCTCCTTTGTAAGTATTTGCAATGTGTTTGAGTTCTTACATACTCATGAGTTGAATCTATAGTTATTTTAGCAGTATAAGCCCATAGACTGTATTTTCTATCATGAATTCAAATGAGCATGTTTTAAATAGTGTTAACTTATCTTCTGCAGCAATTAAGATTGCTAAACTAGAAACTGATTTACAAAATTGGAACATCCCCAATGAACTTTTTAAAAAGATTTATGAATTAGAAAATTTTAGTTTCGTTAAGAAGCATAACATTAAGACTTGTGAGTCCATTATTGCTATTAATAAATCCTTAGAAATTATTAAACTACTTTCTGAGCAAGATTTGAATAGATATAGACATCAATTCAATTACTTGCATATTGGTTTAGTCCAGATTGCTATCAAACCTCTCTTTAGAAAACTTTTAGACGTACCCATCTGCGTCCTTCTAAGAGATGCTCGTCTCTTGAACTTTGACGACTCCCTCTTAGGAGTCCTTCAAAGTAACCTAGCTAATGGTCCGGTATACTTTAACTGCTATCCTAATTTCTCGGTAGATATCAATGACCCTAACGTCACGGATACTTTGACCTTGAATGTTAAAACCAAGAACATGAATAGCAAAATCAATACTCGTGAAGTAGCTATCATTCACAGAGTCTATTACAGACTCATGAACACTACTCTTGCACTTAGAGCTCGAGTTGAAAGTATCAAAGAGTCACCATGCTTATGGAAGCAAACTGTAACGACCCGGCCGGTCGTTTCGAGAGTTGTAACCCTGTTTTCCCCATTCCTACTTCTTTTTATGTTATTCAACTATATTATGTTATATCGGGTTAGTTGGTTCGAGTCCGGAAGGAACTCGTAGTGAAATAAGACACTTAGTCTCATAATTGAAACTTTTAAGTTAGAAAAGTGGATCGGATATGGACCTATATATAAACGACCTCGGATTTGAATTTTGATGATTCCCATAGCTCCGTATGGTGATTTTGGGCTGAGGAGCATGTCCGGAATATTATTTGGGAGTCCGTAGAAGAATTAGGCTTGAAATGCCGAAAGTTTTATTTTTGAGAAGTTTGACCGGGGGGTTGACTTTTTGACATCGGGGTCGGAATCCGATTCTAAAAATTGGATTACCTCCGTTATGTCATTTAGGACTTGTGTGCAAAATTTGAGGTCAATTGGACGTGATTTGATAGGGCTTGGAGTTATTTGTCGAAATTAGAAATTTCAAAGTTCATTAGGCTTGATTTGGGGTGTAATTCATAGTTTTAGCATTGTTTGAGGTGATTTGAGGATGCGACTAAGTTCGTATGATGTTTTAGGACTTGTTGGTATATTCGGTTGAGGTCCCGAGGGCCTCGGGTGAGTTTCGAATGGTTAACGGATCAAAAATTAAACTAGAACAGCTGCTGCAATTTCCTTCTGTTGGAAATTGCTTCTGCCCAGAAATCGAGCCCAGATCAAGCTCAGGGTCGAGGGCCACGATCGAAGCCCAGATTGAGCTCAGGGTCGAGGACCAGAGTCGAGGGCATGATCGAGCCCGGAGTCGAGGGCCACGATCGAAGGCATGATCGAGTTCATGGTCGAGGGGCACGATCGAAGACATGATCGAGCCCAGGATCGAGAACCGGGATAGAGGGGCAGGATCGAGGACCAGGATCGAGGACCTCGATCGAAGGCCAAGATCGAGGCAGAACCGACGATGTCTGGGCAGAATTATAAAAACAGGGACTTCGTCCCATTTGCCATTTTTGACAAATTGGAGCTTGGGGAGAGGCGATTTTTGATATATTTTCAAGGAAAACTTGAGGTAAGTCCCTTGTGATCATTTCTACTCCATAATATTGAATCATCATCGAGTAATCCAACTAGATTACATGATTTTGAGGTGTAAATCAGAGATTGAAACTTATAAATTTGAAAATTAGATTTGTAAATTTGAGGGTCGAGTTGAGGTCGGATTTTGGTAAAATTGGTATGGGTAGACTCGTGGTTGAATGGGCTTTCGAATTTTGTAACTTTTATCGGGTTCCGAGACGTGGGCCCCACAGGTAATATTTGAGCCAATTTCGGGTTTTGGTCTAATTTTAAAGCTTTTCTTGTGGAATTCATTTCCATTAGCGTATATTGATGGTATTATACTGATTGTGAATATATTTGGAGCATTTGGAGGCAGAGTCGAGAGGCAAGAGCATTGCGGGGTAGAGATTTGACCGGTTTGAGGTAAGTGACGATTGGAAATCTAGTCCTAAGGGTATGAAACCCCGGATTTCGTATCATTCTATTATTTTGAGGTGACGCACATGCTAGGTGACGGGCGTGTGTGTATGCACTATTGGGGATTTGTGACTTGGTCCGTTCCGTAGCAACTGTAAAGTTGTATACTTTGTTGAAACCATTTGATACTTATATGTTTTAGAAAGCATTTCAGTAAATTGGGTTGAATGCCATGTTTGGGCCTTGCGCCAATGCTGTTTGGACCCTCAGGGGCTGTTTCTTATCATCCTCTCACTGTTTTCGATTGAAAATCTATACTCAGTCATGTTTAGATTTGTTTACCGCATAATTCAGTTTTATGACTCTATTTTGATGCATATAAATATTTTGGGCCAAATGTCCTGTTTTACTAGAATGCCCGAGGACTTGATTTGTGAGGATGAGTGTGGATCGGGGCTGCCCGCCTGCAGCATACTTTATTATTATCGCACGTGAGTTGTCTGTGCATCTTATAATGCTTCGGCTAAAGGAGCCCCTCCGGAGTCTGTACACACCCCCAGTGAGCGCAGGTACCTACTGAGTACGAGTGCCGAGTGCCGTGTTCTGAGTGACTGGGAGGCAAGAGTGATTGTGAGGTATGCCCGAGTGGCAAGAGTGACTGTGAGGTATGCCTTAGTGGCACGAGTGACTGTGAGGTCTGCCCGAGTGGCTGTTTATGATTTCATCATTTTTGCTTACCTTTGCATTGAGCCTTTGTTTGGAAAACTATTGGAAAATAAAAATGTCTTTAAAATGATTTTATTGGAACTGGGTTTAAACGAGATGTTTGATTCAAATTCTGACTTTTAATAGCGTGTGGTATTTTACTGAGATTTCCTGATATGAACATTATATGCTTTATTGCTCGTCACTACTGCTCAGTCTTTATTTATTGTTGTTACTTACTGAGTTGGTGTACTCACGTTACTCCCTGCACCTTGTGTGCAGATCCAGGTGTGGCTGGACACGGTAGCGGTTATTGAGTGTTCTGGTTGCAGATTTTCTTGGAGATAGCAAGGTTGCTGTTTGGAGATCGCAGCCCCTGCTCTTCTCCCTCTTATCTTCCTCTGGTAGTATTTAGCTATTTTTTTTCTAGGCTGAGTTAGCCTTGATATTGTTAGACAAATTATAGTAAATGCTCATGACTAGTGACATCCCGATGTCGGGCTTTTCTTTTCCGCACTTCTGTTTTTCTTTGATTTGAACTCTTTAAATGGAGGTTTTTACCTTGAAATTATCTTTGAAATAAAAATATCGTTTTGTTTTGGAAATGAGTCGGCTTGCCTAGTTCCACGATACGCGCCACCACGACAGGGGGTTAGTTTTGGGTCGTGACACAAACACTGACCATAGTACGGTATTTGTTCCTAGGCTCCTTAATTGGAATGACATACTCACAAGTGATGAATGGCACTTCGATTCCATAAATCAACCTTCCACTTCGAATCTTGAAAGATCTCAAATTGAACAGGTAATTCAATTTCCTGATTGATCTATAAATCTCAAGTTCAAATCTTTCGAGCAGAACTGGTTCCTTTAGAAAAAAGTCTATTGTTCCTGCCGGACCTTCTTCTTTTAAACCCCCAGAGGAAAGCGTAACTGAAAGCGCAACTTCCGTTCCAACTACTGGTAACGACAAAGGGAAAGTTATGGGAGTAGACTTCTCCCATACAGTCCCAAAAGTCTATTACCAAAATCATCCTGCTAGTCCAACCCCTAGCGATATGTACCCTCCTCAGGAAGAAGTCGCTGAATATCTCAAAATGATCAAATCCGGTGATCCTTATACGCTAGATCAAAAGACGATCGACCGCCAATGGTCTCATTCCGACAATATTCCTAAAAGAAAATGGTATGTTGCCACTTATTCTCTTGAACCGAGAAAAGACTTCAGAGATTGCTGGATATCAGACATGAAAAGAATGAGATGTGAAATCGATTTCTTTTAGTGGTTTGAAATATTTGGCAAATACTAACATTAGAAGGACTGTCTGCAAGTCCTCATCAACAAGTGGTATACAGCTAACAACAAAGTTATTGAGTCTGTCACTCCTCCTCTAGAAGGAATTAAAATCCCAGTTTCTAATACTGTTATCTCTGCCTCTCCTTTTAAATCTAAAAGTGAGAAACCTACAAATATAGTTGCTTGTTCTGATCTCGATCGAGTTATTGAACAAAATAATTACTCGAACCAACTCCTTCATGTCATTTCAAGACAAATAGAAGACTCCAAAGAAAAGTCTGTATTTAGTGGAAAGCCAACCTTTTCACAATCCAGTTCTAGTCAGAACATTGAACCAAACCCAGGCTTCAAGATCGTTGAGTTTTCAAAGGACAAATATCCGAAACTCAAAGATACTTTTGAAGTCAGTGGTAATGTCCTTGACAAGATCAACAAAAAGTTGGCCAATTTTAATATTTCCAAAGGAGTCCCCAAGGATGGAAAAATATCCACCATCCAAGAGAAGGAAGACCTTCTCCAAAGACTTTCTCATGAACGCTTTCATAATTACAAAAATTATCATAAGCGTCCCTCATTTCCAGATATTCAATATGAGGAGAACCATTTCTTTGCCTCTACTTCTCACGAAGGAAGAAGCATAATTGAATGGAACATTGATGCTTTGGCAGAGCATCAAATTTACCATAAACTTCATGAAATGGGAGTTTGCATTACAGCTTATAAGATAAAAGGATCTTCTGACAAAGAAGTCGCCTCTATGATTGTAGCAGGATTTACAGGCATGTTGAAACATTGGTGGGATAATTACTTCACCGAAGATGTTAGACAAGCCATTTACGTTGCTACGGCTATCGAAACTGTAGTTTAAACCGGAACTACCTCTACTACTATGGTTATAGAAGGTACTACTACTCCTATGGAAACCACCTCCCAGATAACTAGAGAAGATGCTTGTGCTACCCTTCTCTACCACATAGCAAAACACTTCATCGGAGAACCAAAACTCTTCCAAGATAGAAGTTTACAAATTCTAAACAATCTATCCTGTCCATCTTTAGATGACTTTATCTGGTATAAAAACTAATTTATTAGTAAGGTTATGATTAGACCTGATTGTCACCTAGCTTTCTGGAAAGAACGCTTTATCAACGGTCTTCCTCCCTTATTTGCTAGCAAAGTCCGTACCAAGATTCAAGATTGTTGTGAAGGTAAAATTCCTTTCCATCAAATGACCTATGGTGACATTGTTAGCATTATCAATGTTGTAGGCCTAGAACTCTGCACTGACATCAAACTAAAAACTCAGCTCAAAAACGAGAAACACTCTTCTAGAAAAGAATTAGGAAGTTTCTGTCAAGACTTCAGTTATACAAACATTGTTGCTCCTTCTACTCATTCTTCCAAGAAGGACAAAGCCTACAGGTATTCCAGAAGGACCCGTCGCCATAAAACTAAGAAAAATCTCGATGATTCACCTAGAAAGATATCCAAATTCAGAAGACCTTCAAATTCTTCCAAAACCAAAGATGTCTGTTGGAACTGTGGAAAAACCGGTCACAGAGCCAACCCGTGTAAATCTGACAGAAAGAAGAAGAGGATTAATCTTCTTGAAATCAGTGAAGATACCAAAAAGGAACTCTTCTCCATTCTGGAAGAACCCATCTCAAATTCTTCTCCTAATTATTCCTCGGATGAGTACAGTGGTGATGAAGATATCAACATCGCCTACAACTCAGACTCAAGCCAATTTGGCAATGAATGCTATTGTTCTGGAGCCTTCTGTACTTGTGATAAAACTCCTAACTCCATCAAGGTACTTTCTGAAAGCTCCAAAGAAGCTCTGTTTGATGTCGTCCAACACATCACAGATGATGAGTCTAGGAAGAAATACTTGATTGAACTCAGGAACCTTATTCTCACTCATCGGAATGACAGACCTAAACCCAGGTCAGTTATTGAACTCTTCTGCATGAAACAAGTCATGGCTCGTTTTGACAAGCCAGTAGAACCTTCGATTTCTGATCTGAAACATGAAGTTTCAGAACTTAAAGAAGAAATCAAAGATATTAAATCTAGACTTGGGAAAGTCGAAGTTGATGTTCTAACAAAACAGGTTCTTAGACAAGTCAAAACTTATGAACAAAAGTCAGAAAATGAAGAAGAACCTGAACTTCATGAAAGTGAGTATCATTCTGAAAATGAAAACTCTTTCGACTTCCGTCTTACCAAAGATAAGACTTCATCATCCCAAGCTCCCGGCCTTACGGTTATCACCAGTGTCAAACCTCAGAGTTGCCATATTCCTATCAAGATTGTTATTAGCAAACACTTCGCTATTAACAAAATCGCTTTACTTGATAGTGGTGCAGATCGTAACTGCATCATGAAAGGTATTGTTCCCACTTAGTACTTAGAAAAAAGTACTTCTAAATTATACTCCGCTACAGGAGAACACCTTCGTATTAACTATAAGCTTTCTAAAGCTCATATTTTTAATAATGGTATTTGCTTGACAAATGATTTTATTATTACTGAAGATATTAACAAAGATATCATCTTAGGAATTCCTTTTATCACCCAGATAAAATCTTTCATTACTGGTTTAGACGGTATTACTACATGCATACTAGGAAAAGAATTACATTTTCCATTTGTTAAAACCCTTTCACAAGATGAAAGTAATTTCATTAGAGAAAACACTGTTTTTCGCATAACAAACTTTCTCACCATATAACCTTTTTAAAGGATGAAATTAAAGTTAAGAAAATCGAGCAGATTTTAAAAACCCCAGAAATGGTTACTAAAATAGACAATGTTCAAAACCTTTTTGAAAAAGAAATATGCTCTGATTTTCCTAATGCCTTTTGGAAAAGAAAGAAGCATTTGATCGAGCTTCCATACGTTGAGGGATTCAATGAACAGGTCACCACCACCAAAGCAAAACCTATTCAGATGAATCAAGAAATGATGGAAACTTGCAAAATGGAGATCTCAAATCTTCTTAAAAATAATATTATTCGCCCTTCTAAATCTCCCTGGAGTTGCTCTGCGTTTTATGTTAACAAACGTGCAGAGAAAGAAAGAGGTGCTCCAAGCTTAGTTATAAACTATAAGCCTCTAAATGCTGTCTTAAAATGGATTAGATATCCCATTCCTAATAAAAGGGGTCTCTTGAAAAGAACTTACAACGCCAACGTTTATAGTAAGTTCGATATGAAATGTGGTTTCTGGCAACGCCAACGTTTATAGAAAGATTAAACTCTTCCAAACTTCTATTAGATTCTTAGGTCATGACCTATATAAAGGATCTTATAAACCTATTTGTAGAGCCATTGAGTTCTCATCCAAGTTCCCTAATGAGATTACGGACAAAACCCAACTGTAGAGATTCTTAGGAAGTCTCAATTATGTTGCCGATTTTATCCCCAACATTAGACAGGTCTGTGAACCTCTTTACAAACGACTCAGAAAGAATCATGTCCCTTGGAGTTAAGAACATACTAAGCCTGTCATCCGGATAAAAGGATTAGTGCAAAACCTTCCTTGCCTAGGAATCCCTAACCCATAAGCTTCTATGATTGTTGAAACTGATGCTTCCAACATAGGTTACAGTGGTATCCTCAAACAAAAGATTTCCATTGAGTCTTCTGAACAACTGGTTCATTTTACTTCAGGAATCTGGAATTCTGCCCAGAAAAATTATTCTACTGTTAAAAAAGAAGTCTTGTCTATAGTGCTATGTATCATTAAGTTTCAAGATGACCTTGTTAACAAAGAATATTTGGTTAGAGTAGATTGTAAATCTGCTAAAGAAATTCTTCAACAAGATGTCAAAAATCTTGTTTCAAAACAGATATTTGCTAGATGGCAAGCTCTACTATCTAGCTTTCATTTCAAAATTGATTTCATTAAAGGAGAAAATAACTCTTTACCAGATTTTCTAACGAGAAATTTTACAGGGAAAAAATGAGGCCCTTCAAACCTAACACTCCCACCAAAGGAAAAGAAATCACTAAACCACAAATGGCTAGACCATTTGTTCCCCTTCCGATCACTCCTAACAAATCAACAGCCCCTCAAAGGCCACAACTTTCTTTTCAAAACCGATATACAGCTCTAGCTGAATATCCAAAATTACCAGCACCAATTCCGGTTCCCTTAGAGAAACTTACCGGCCCCCAACCTAAGCCTTTAGAAAAAGGATCAGCCTCCAGCTCTTCAGTTCAGACAAAAGAGAGCTATGCCATGAAAGTTCCAGAAACTTTCGCAGAAGCAGTCAACCCCTTAGCAAAGAAGGCATCACAAGAAGACCTTCACAAAGAAGAAAAATTTTACTACATTACCATCCAGGTATTACCCATATTAGGTCTAGACAAAGAGTACGAAGGTCTCAGACTAGAAGACCTAATCAAACCTTGTTTCATGAATTTCAATTATATAGATACTGACAGTCCATACAAGACGAAGAGGTTCTATGAAGCTATCCTCATCGATACAGAATCCATTGAAGTAGAACATACTTTATATGATAATAGACCAGGGTTCATTAATTACTCTAGGTTTACTATTAAAAAAATCTTATCACCTTTTGAGTGCTTTGTAGATTATTTGCATACACCAGTAGCACTTATCATGACACATCGTCCCCAGACTTATAACTAACATGATTATAAAGCAGCATGGTTTAATTTCCTGTACCATAGACCAGGACATACTTGGTTCGTCAAATATAGCCTAGATATTACTAAAGCTATAATTCCTAGATGGTTCTACGAATGGTGGAACTTATTAGGAGAAAACAAAGAAATCCTCCCACAATAATTCCTCAATAGGTTTGATGATTTTTAGACCAAAGAGGCCATTTCTACTTTACCTGAGCACATTAAAATGTGCAAATATTTTATTCAGAAACGTATATCCTTCATTATCAGTTGGAATTTAACTAAGGCAGAATTTGATAGAATCAAATATCTATCTAAAGAAGTCAAGATCAAAGGATGGACTCCTAAACAGCAAGTCCCCAAGGTTCCAAAGAACATCCAACAAAGCTTCCCTAAAGCTTCACCTTCCAAGGCAGCTTTTAAAGAAAAGTTGAAACAAGCCTTACAAAACATAGACAACTATGAAGAAAGCCAAATCATGCAATTGATTGAAGACGCTGCTTCTACAGGAGAAAGCAGCAATGGAGACATGTGCGATCCAAAGGGGATAGCTTTGGCGTACATGGACCCAAATTACGACTAAAAAGTCTCCATCAACTAAGACCAACAAAGTCTGCACCAGCAAAGGAATCTTATCCTTTTTACTGTTTACTTTTAAAAAGAAGACAACTTTCACTATTTGCTTTTTGAAAAGCCGGACACCCCATTACTGATTGTCGACCACCTCTGTTTGTCGATCAAATCTGACCATACAATTGTAAGCCTAAAGATAATAGGCATTCCTCATTTAGTCTATATAAGACTCCCATCTCCCATTGTAAGAGGCAACAGAAAATTACCCAATTTTCTAAGACCTCTCCCTCTGTATTAATATTCCGCTGCTATATTTTTAATATTGCTTGAATAAAACTCTTGTAAGTTTTTAAGGGGTATTTCTTTACTGTCTTTTATAAATTTTATACTGCAATTTCGTTCCGACTTTACTTGTTATGAGATGTGGAGATTTATGCCTACTAGGTGTTTGATAAAGTGCCTAATAACCGAAATTGTGGAATTTGTTACTAATATTGGTCCCATTGGATGTTGTTGTTGCTTAGTGTGGTGGATCATTGTAGTATACTTAAGGGGTGAATTTGAGCTATGTTGGCTATACTCCCTTTCTATAATCGGATTCTATGAGTTCCTCGTAAGTTCCATATGTTGATTGTTCAAACTCCTATTCCTACATTTTCAAATTACTTTTCAATGATTGATTTGCCCAAATGCTTATGTACTCGAGTCACGTTCGAATTGACCTTATCCTATTAAGCTTCCCCTTAGTGGGAAGATGTTCAAATATGGTTGTTGTAACTAATGCATATGATTTGGATCCATGTTTCAATTCTAAATCACCATGCTCTCCTTTGTAAGTATTTGCAATGTGTTTGAGTTATTACATACTCATGAGTTGAATCTATAGATATCAAGCTCTCTTTTTGGGAAACGTATTCCAAGCATAAATGGCGTATCTATTGCTTATGATTTTAACTTGTGTTTCGGTTGCCAATAATTATGCTCCACTATTTGAAAATAATCTATTGTGTTTTAAGAACTCATTACTAATGAACTTAAAGTCATGATTTTCAGAATATTCTATATGCTGATGTTTATGATAATGATCCTTGGAAGTAAAGAAATGAAACTATGAAATATGAAATACGATTTTCGTGCCATGAATGAAGAACTCTAGATATGGCCAAGAATGCCAATGAAATAAAGATGTTGTGAGTTGTTAAAAGTGCTAATGAAGTTATATATGGTATGAAAGGCTATGGGATGAATACATTTATATTCTTGTTTCCTTTGTATACAAAAACAATTTTGGGAGTATCGTTAGCAAGCCGAGGAAGGGTGGGTTGTAATGGACCACACCTGAAACTATACATGCCGGTGTAGAAGTTGATTGAGAAATGAATTCCCATGGTATATTGTATTGTGATTAATCCCCTTAATTGGGATGAGCTTGTTGCTAGCGTTGGATGTGGACTCACACGACATATGCAGGGAGACGACCTAGCCGATCGGGTGGTGATCGGACGCCATGTCGTGCCAATGGTGGTTCCTCCTTCTTATTATTTTATTTTATTCGCATCAAATGTCGATCCATATTCATTCATGGACAGATAGCTTAGCCGATCGAGCCATGATCGGACTCCACGTCTCGTGTATGGTGAGATGATGGGTGGTTAATGATCTCCAACAAATATTATTGTTACTTAATTGGAATTGATTATGCTTTCACTTGGCATTTAGTATTACTTGATTTTTTTTATTGATTCCATGTTTACCTCCTTTTATGTTGGTATTCTACTCCATGAGAGGGTATTTAGTTTCACAACTAGTACTATTACATATGGACTAACGTCCATTTTACGGGGGGTGCTGTATCTTTAATGGATGCAGGTGGTTCGTCAATGGGCAACTTTGTTCCTCGTTAGCAGTTACCCTCTACTCAGTAGATTTTGGCGAGCCTTACTCTATTTCGGGGCCTTATGTCACTTGATATTGTACATTGTATTTTGAGGTATAGCCGGGTCCTTGTCACTGGCACTTTAATACTACTCTTCTATTATACTTAGAGGCTTCGTAGACATGCTGTGTTGGTGTTCGATTTGGAGTAATGAACTAGAAATGTTGTAGTTGTCAAACATGTTTTCCCCTCGTGACTATGAACTTGTAATATCTAGGAAATTATAAATGAAACTCATATAAGTAATGGAAAAAGGATGTGGTACACTTTACTCTTCTCATGTCTATTTCTTGTTACGGATTCTTAAATTATTTATGGGTAAGGTTGGATAGAAGGCAGCAAGTAGGCTTGCTTGATTGGGATGACTCGATCGAGCACCGGTCATGCTCCCTAAGGCCGGGGCGTGACATTATTATGATTGTTTATGTTATTTTACCTAAATGAGTGCTTCAATTCCAGATGGTATTATGTTGACAAGATTTGGTGTTATTCTGAAACTGCTTGCGCCTTTGCCTGACTGAGTTCTTAAAATATTGTCATGTTTACACGATTTAAGGCATTATATTAGGACCCTGGTGTTTTAAAAGCTTATTTATGTTAATTGTTTGACTCTACTTGGCCAGGTTGTTTGGTTGAAGAAGCTCTAAGTCAATGTTTGTGTTCAGACCTCTATCGAGGAGCAAAGTTGTAACGACCCGACTGGTCTTTTTGTGTATTTGCATTCCGTTTCGCTTTTTGATGCTTCATACATGTGTAATTCGGAGTTGGTTTGATAGGCTTCAGATGTGTGGTTGTATTTCCATTAATTATTGAAGTTTATTGTGATTTTCATATGTTTTGGTGTACGATTCGTTGTTCTAGATGTTATTTTCATGTTTCTATCATGCAGACAAGTTCGTATGATATTTTTAGACTTGTGTGAATGTTTGGTGTGGAGCTCGGAGGGCTCGGGTAAGTTTCGGACGCATTCCAGAGTGTTTGTAGAAGTTCAACTAGTTCTGGTGCTATGTTCTCGCATTTGCGAGGTTTTTGTCGCATTTTTGATATCCGCGTGTGTGAAATCCTTCTCGCTTTAGCAATGATGGGCTGAGAATAGGGGGTCCAAATTTTGCGAACATTTCCATCGCATTTGCAATGGCAACTAGAAAGGACAGGTTCCGCATATGCGACAAAACCTGTCACTTTTGCGAAAACTCAGTGCTCACATTTGCGACTTCAGTAGAACTGGTCAATCTTCGCTTTTGCGACACAATTTTCGCATTTGCGACCACTGTATTTGCGAACCTCATGTCACAATGCGACATCTGAGGCTGGTTATAAGATTTATATTTTGGGACTTAATCTTATTTTATCACCTTTTGAGCCATAGACCTAGTGGAAAGCAATTTTATGGAGAGGTTTGCATAACAAACTATTGGGTAAGTGACTTTAATCAATTTCTAACTATATTTCATGATTTTATTGTCATGCCCCAACCTTAGGTAGCGCGACTGGCACTCAACCGAGATAATCCGGCCCAGCAAGCCTGAACAATACCTTCCACCCGAACTCACTTATGCATAAAGAGAAGATCTAATTCACTAATTAGTCAATGAGGAGGAGCATGTGAACCACACCAATTCATTAACATTAGTTATATCATTTATAAGTCTCAAAATACATATACCTTCATAGTTAGAAGTGGAACAAGTGGTACAGTCAAACCTCTCTATAACAACCTCATTTGTTTTGGATATTTTTGGATGTTATAGCGAATTGCTGTTATAGAAAATATATATTATAATTGAACAGGAAGTTTGGTCCTGGATTAACTTGGCTTTTATGGTGAAGTGTTGTTATATAATGATGTTGTTATAGAGAGGTCTGACTGTACAAAATACAATATTTCTAGTTTAACTTTCCCAACACCAACATACCACCCACACTATATCTACGTTGCCTCTAATAGATACAAAAGAGTACTATGATAGTGCCGGGAACAAGGCCCTGGCTTTACCTCAAAACATAATATACAAGGAACAAAAGATACATGACCCCGAAATGAAGCGGGGCTCACCAAGTCAGCTGGGAAGAGGGTGTACCACTATCACTGATCAAAGCCACATGCTGTGGAACCAGCTACATCCATTAAAGATACAGTGCCCCCGGCAAGAGGGACGTTTGTACATATGGAATAGTACTAGTATGAATGACTAAACACTATCTCAATAGAATGAGTAATAAAGCAATGAAGAATAATCATAAAATCAGTGGAAGCCTCAAACAATACTAAAACATCAAGTTAGGAGCAAGATAAGTTTTCAAGTAAATTTTCATTATTTTAGGTTGGGAGATCTTAGCACCGATATACCACCGTGATTTAAGCACGGAGTCCGATCACGTCCTGATCAAATAGGACATCTTACCCAAAGAAATCAACCACAATCACAATCCCTATCACAATCTCAATCATTATCTCAATCAAACTTTCAAGCAAAATCACCACCATGTTTGCGACATGGCGTCCGATCACGACCCGACCAGCTAGGACGTCACACCACAATGTCGTGTGGATTGACATCACCCTTTTCTAGCAATCATCTAATCCCAATAAAGGGGAATATTCTCATCACATCAATCTCTTCCCAAATGAGGGGAATAAGCACAATTCACTCCTACACCGGCACGTGTAGTTTCGGGGTTAGGTTATCTCAACCTACCCTTCCTCGGTGACTAACGTTAATCCCAAAGTGTTTATTATTATAAGGATTTACAAGTCATTTCATATTTTACACGTTTCTTAGTTTCATTGGCACTAGTGGCCCCAAACGTAAGATTATTCTTGGCACGTTGGCCGTATTTCATATTTCATGCTCACCGCTTTCACTTTCAAACATCATCACAGATCATCAACAACAAAGCATTTCTATTCAAGACTTTAAGTACACATGTGAGCAAATCAGAGTCTTAAGCACATTGAGATTTCTACACAATTTGACATAATATCTTTCATTCGAAACACGACTTGAACTCATAACATTAAGATATGCAACCTATACTTTGAACACATTCTCAAATAGTAATATAACATGACAAGAGTATTTGGAATACATATTCAACATATATCTTTTGACACAAAGCTTACTCTGAATAGTCAATTTATAATGAACAACTCGGGACTTACAAGGACATCGTGGGATTCAATTCTAAGAGATAAATTTAGCCAACAGACCTCGCTTTGAGATTCCATAAATTACTACAATGTTCCGGAAATCATAGCAACTTCGATCTATTTGGAAACATAAAAAATTGAACACAAATTAGGAAGGAGTTCATGGTTTCAACTCATTTTAGCATTTTATCAAACACTAGGTGGGCATTCTGATTTCAACATCCTCCTATGGTGGATTCCTTTATCCCGCTACCCAAAGTCTACCCAATTGAGCTCAACAGGCTTTCCACAAACCTTGATAGTACATGCATGCATAATGAACAACTCCATTCTTTGAGGGGGTGTTTAGCTTTAGATACTAGTACTACTCCATATGTACTAATGTCCCTTTTGCCGGGGATGCTGCATCTTTAATGGATTCAGGTGGTTCCACAGTAGGCAACATCGATCAGTGATAGTGGTACACCCTCTTCTCAGCTAACTTGGAAAGCCCCACTTCATATCGGGGTCTTGTGTCTTTTGCTTCATGTATATAGTGTTTTGAGGTATAGCCGGGGCCTTGTCGCCGACACTATCATATTACTTTTTTCTATCAATTAGTGGCTTCGTAGATATGGTATGGGTTGTATTTTGATTTGGGAAAGTCAAACTAAAAATGTTGTAAATGTTGTATATGTAACACATGTTCCCACTTCTAAACTATGAATGTGTAATGTATTTTTGGGAATTTTAAATGGGGATTCTAAAAGACATGAATTTGGTGATGTCCAGGTTGCTCTTTCGTTGTCTAACTTGTGATGTTCATCTTCCCATTATTCATTTGAAAGTTGGGTAGAAAGCATCAAGTAGGCTTGCTTAACTGGGATATCTCGGTTGAGCAGTGGTTGCGCTCCCCAAGGTCGGGGCGTGACATTATTTTTCCTTAAATCATCTCACTTGTATTTTGATTGTGTTTGTTTATTCATTTTTATCTTGGTGTTGGAACGATTATGGCTTCTTGTGTGAGTCATGCATTCTACATGATTTATTATATTGCTTTAACATGCCAATCCTTGCCTCCGTTATAATTTGGTGAATTGATTGTCAATGTGAATTTAATTGAATGAAGTCACTATATCATATTCTATTGAATTGTTGGTAATATAACAATTCAAATAAAAGAATTATTAACATGCCTTATGTTATGTGTCTCTTAATATAGAACTCGTTATCTCATTCGGCGCCATATTATTTTTAATAGTTATCGCGCTTTCACTATCATTGGGTTCTCAAATTTTACTCATCACCCTGTTTGATGTTAACTTCACATAGAATTGTTATCATGTTTTTGTTTTAATAAATTATATATTTATTTTGTTAATTTAATTAATGTTTTGCTTCGTTTAAATATGATATTTTTACTCAATTTTATTGATTTCTAAAATAAACTTATTATTTTATTTGACGCCTTACTTTATTTAAGATTTATATTATGCTTTATGGTTATTGAAATATATCTCTCGATCATGTTAGTTGATATTCGTCATGGTTGATATGTACATGGTAGCACGTGGGATTTCTCGGTGTGAAGGTCATTGTTATTGTGGGCTCGAGGTGCCGTACGTTTGAGATTTGAAAATTGTGGTTCAAGATTTGTGATTTATGAAGTATGGTTCCTCGGGGATATTCTTGTTGTATGTCATGTGCTGGGACTTGTTTGGTTATTTAAAATGTCATTTGTATCCCTTATTTGAGTACATTCATATCTCATTTGTGTTATGATTATGTTTGTCACGACCCAAAATCTCTACCATCTTGATGGCGCCTAACACACTAGCTAGGCAAGCCGAAATATTATAACGAAGGCAAATAGGATAACGAACTTCATAGAAATAACATAAGACTGAGGTCTCAATACAATATAACTGATAATACAAACCAAATCCCCCCAGACACTAGTAAGTACAGAGTCATGAGCTTTTACAATGGAATACAAGTTTGAAAATGATCAAAAAATACACTGTCGGAAATGCAAAAACAGTATGAAGGGAAAAGACAAGTAAATCTGCGACCAAGGATGCAGCTCTGCCTCACCTCTAGCACATAGTCCAACAAGCAAGCCTACTACTGATAATTGGTCCCCACCCCTGGATCTGCATAATTAAGTGCTGAGTGTAGTATAAATACAAGCGACCTAATGTACTCAATAAGTATTGTAAATAAACATGGAAAGGTAAGGGAAGCACAAATTATTAATGATACTAGCTATCACCTGTGTAGTTTCATCCTTTAAACCGATACAAAACAATATTGGAATCAAATCATTAAGTTCAGTAAGAAAACATTTGTGTGTGTGTGTGTACAATTTCTCAAATACTCCGCTCAGACAATATCTTGGCATTTAGAGGTGATATGCAGTTAAATCAGGTAGATGATCACAGAAATTGCAAGTAAAGATGAAATGCAAAATCTAACAAAACACTGGGCAGATTCGCTCAACTTTTCCATATCCGTTCCAAACCACTGATCAGTATTCTGAATGACCGCGTGTACACCATCAAGAGAGAAACATGAGAGGGTGACCCTAAGGGGATTGATCCATATCCACATGCAAGCACGTCAAATTCAACGTGGTGCCAGTCCGGCCAGATCACAAGCTCAATATCATAATCCGCCCGACATGGTCACAAGCATAACAGTACAATGCGCTTGGCATGTGCATAGGAATAACAACACAATCCGCCCGGCGTGGTCATATGCACAGCAACACAATCCGCCCGGCGTGGTCACAAGCACCCAATCCAATCATATCATACAGGAGCAAATAAACAAGTATACATGTATGAAATAAGTGAATAGCAAAGCTCATGCTCCTGGACTGGTATAAGTAACATGCTAAGGTGTAGGTATGTGCAAGTGTACTATCATAACTCAAACCGGCAATTTCATCAAAGAATAACATTTATCAGTTCATTCATGGATTAAACCCTTATGTAGCCTCAAACATGGCTCAAATAGTTCACAACAATGACACAATGTGGGAAACATCATAGCTTAAGTCTAACAGTTAAATTCTAGGCTTATAAAAGGCTGAGCACAACCTGAATATGAATAAATAACCCCAGTGCCCGCACATGGGTTCAACCCCACGCATGTGCGCACAAAAGATCACGAAGCTATCACAATAATTCAGCCAACTAGTCCCTCAACCGAGTTAAGATAAGATACTTACCTCAAGCAAATCAAATCACTCTGCTAGCAAGCGCTTCCCCCACGTATCAAACTCCAGAAGGCTTGAATCTAGCTAAAACTAATGTAATACTATGAATATAAGCTATAGGAATTGATTCCAAATGCTAAAGCTAAGATCTTTAACCAAAGTCAAAAAGTTAACCCAAAAACTCAACCCCGGGTCCACATCTCGGAATCCAACAAACTTTACAAAATCCGAACACCCATTTAACAATGAGTCCAACGGCACCAAAACTATCCAATTCCGACCACAAATCGCTTTTCAAATCCCCACAATTCCATCTATGAAGTTTCACAAATATTTTCCAAAGCCATGTTGGCAGTATACGTACTTAGTATGAGCAGCTAAGTACATATACTGTCTGGGGCATGGCAAAATTACTTTCAATTATGGTACTTTAAACTTTACTTATGCTTATATCTATCTGTTATACTGTTGCTTAAACTCTTGTTCTTAAAATGCTTCTAAGTTATGTATGAGGTATTTATTTTCTATATAACTATGAGGTAACCGATTAATATCCGGTTCAGACGTTGGCTAGCCTGAAAGAAATAGGTCGTTGTTGCCGAGGTAGGCGTTTAGACCTTGCTAGGTGATCCCTTCACTAAGATGACTTTACAGAAAATAGATTTAAACCCAAGAAGACTCTATTAAGAAGCCACTAGATCTAAGAAGTTAAGGTACAATATCTGTTAGATATCTGTATCGTTACTGTTTACTATTACAAATTGAATAGTTATTTTAGCACTATAAGCCCCTAGACTGTATTTTCTATCATGAATTCAAATCAGCATGTTTTAAATAGTGTTAACTTATCTTCTGCATCAACTAAGATTGCTAAACTAGAAACTAATTTACAAAATTGGAACATCCCCAATGAACCTTTTAAAAAGATTTATGAATTAGAAAATTTCAGTTTCATTAAGAAGGATAACATTAAGACTTGTGAGTCCACTATTGCTATTAATAATTCCTTAGAAATTATTAAACTATTTTCTGAGCAAGATTTGAATAGATATAGACGTCAATTCAATTACTTGCATATTGGTTTAGTCCAGATTGCTGTCAAACCTCTCTTTACAAAAGGTTTAGACGTACCCATCTGCGTCCTTCTAAGAGATGCTCGTCTCTTGAACTTTGACGACTCCCTCTTAGGAGTCCTTCAAAGTAACCTAGCTAATGACCTGGTATACTTTAACTGCTATCCTAATTTCTTGGTAGATATCAATGACCCTAACGTCATGGATACTTTGACCTTGAACGTCAAAACCAAGAACATGAATAGAAAAATCAATACTCGTGAAGTAGCTATCATTCACAGAGTCTATTACAGACTCATGGACACTACTCTTGCACCTAGAGCTCGAGTTCAAAGTGGCAAAGGAGTCACCATGCTTATGGAAGAAAACACTGACCATAGTATGGTATTTGTTCCTAGGCTCCTTAATTGGAATGACATACTCACAAGTGATGAATGGCACTTCGATGCCATAACTCAACCTTCCACTTCGAATCTTGAAAGATCTCAAATTGAACAGGTAATTCAATTTCCTGATTTATCTATAGATCTCAAATTCTTAGGTTCAAGTTCTAATCTTTCGAGCAGAACTGGTTCCTTTAGAAGAAGGTCTACTGTTCCTGCCGGACCTTCTTCTTTTAAACCCCCGGAGGAAAGCGTAACTGAAAGCGCAACTTCCGTTCCAATTACTGGTAACGACAAAGGGAAAGTTACAGGAGTAGACTTCTCCCATACAGTCCCAAAAGTCTATTACCAAAATCATCTTGCTAGTCCAACCCCTAATGATATGTATCCTCCTCAGGAAGAAGTCTCTGAATTTCTCAAAATGATCAGATCTGGCGATCCTTATACACTAGATCAAAAAAAGATTGACCGCCAATGGTCTCATTCCGACAATATACCTAAAAGAAAATGGTATGTTGCCACTTATTCTCTTGAACGGAGAAAAGACTTCAGAGATTGCTGGATATGAGACATGAAAAGAATAAGATATGAAATCGATTTCTTTAAGTGGTTTGAAATATCTGGAAAATACGAACATCAGAAGGACTGCCTGCAAGTCCTCATCAACAAGTGGTATATAGCTAACAACAAAGTTGTTGAGTCTGTCACTCCTCCTCTAGAAGGAATAAAAATCCCAGTTTCTAATACAGTTATCTCTGCCGCTCCTTTTAAATCTAAAAGTGAGAAACCTACAAATATAGTTGCTTGTTCTGATCTCGATCGAGTTATTGAACAAAATAATTACTCGAACCAACTCCTTCATGTCATTTCAAGACAAATAAAAGACTCCAAAGAAAAGTCTCTATTCAGTGGAAAGACAACCTTTTCACAATCCAGTTCTAGTCAGAACATTGAACCAAACCCAGGCTTCAAGATCGCTGAGTTTTCAAAGGACAAATATCCGAAACTCAAAGATACTTTTGAAGTCAGTGGTAATGTCCTTGACAAGATCAACAAACAATTGGCCAATTTTAATATTTCCAAAGGAGTACCCAAGGATGGAAAAATATCCACCATCCAAGAGAAGGAAGACCTTCTCCAAAGACTTTCTCAAGAACACTTTCATAATTACAAAAATTATCATAAGCGTCCCTCATTTCCAGATATTCAATATGAGGAGAACCATTTCCTTGCCTCTGCTTCTCACGAAGGAAGAAGCATAATTGAATGGAACATTGATGCTTTGGCAGAGCATCAAATTTACCATAAACTTCATAAAATGGGAGTTTGCATTACAGCTTATAAGATAAGAGGATCTTCTGACAAAGAAGCCGCCTCAATGATTGTAGCTGGATTTACAGGCATGTTGAAACATTGGTGGGATAATTATTTCACCGAAGATGTTAGACAAGCCATTTACGCTACTACGGCTATCGAAACTGTTGTTAAAACCGAAGGAATTACCTCTACTGCTATGGTTATGGGAGGTACTACTACTCCTATGGAAACTACCTCCCAGATAACTAGAGAAGATGCTTGTGCTACCTTTCTCTACCACATAGCAAAACACTTCATCGGAGAACCAAAACTCTTCCAAGATAGAAGTTTACAAATTCTAAACAATCTATCATGTCCATCTTTTGATGACTTTATCTGGTATAAAAACTAATTTATTAGTAAGGTTATGATTAGACCTGACAGTCATCTAGATTTCTGGACAGAACGCTTTATCAGCGGCCTTCCTCCCCTATTCGCTAGCAAAGTCCGTACCAAGATTCAGGATCGTTGTGAAGGTAAACTTCCTTACCATCAAATGACCTATGGTGACATTGTTAGCATTATCAATGTTGTAGGCCTAGAACTCTGCGCTGACATCAAGCTCAAAAATCATCTCAAAAAAGAGCAACACTCTTCTAGAAAAGAATTAGAAAGTTTCTGTCAAGACTTCGGTTATACAAACATTGTTGTTCCTTCTACTCATTCTTCCAAGAAGGACAAAGCCTACAGGTCTTCCAGAAGGACCCGTCGCCATAAAACTAGGAAAGATCTAGATGATTCACCTAGAAAGAAATCCAAATTTAGAAGACCTTCAAAGTCTTCCAAAACTAAATATGTCTATTGGAACTATGGAAAAACCGGTCACAGAGCCAACCAGTGTAAATCTGACAGAAAGAAGAAGAAGATTAATCTTCTTGAAATCAGCGAAGATACCAAAAAGGAACTCTTCTCCATTATGGAAGAACCCATCTCAGATTCTTCCCCTGATTATTTGTCGGATGAGTACAATGATGATGAAGATATCAACATTGCCTACAACTTAGATTCAAGCCAATATGGCAATGAATACCATTGTTCTGGAGCCTTCTGTACTTGTGATAAAACTCCTAACTCCATCAAGGCACTTTCCGACAGCTCCAAAGAAGCACTATTTGATGTCGTCCAACACATCACAGATGATGAGTCTCGGAAGCAATACTTGATTGAACTCAAGAACCTTATTCTCACTCATCAGAATGGTAGACCTAAACCCAGGTCAGTTATTGAACCCTTCAGCATCAAAACAAGTCATGGCTCGTTTTGACAAGCCAGCAGAACCTTCGATTTCTGATCTGAAACATGAAGTTTCAGAACTTAAAGAAGAAATCAAAGATAATAAATCTAGACTTGGGAAAGTCAAAGTTGATGTTCTAACAGAACAGGTTCTTAAACAAGTCAAGACTTATGAACAAAAGTCAGAAAATGAAGAAGAACCTGAACTTCATGAAAGTGAGTATCATTCTGAAAATGAAAACTCTATCGACTTCCGTCTTACCAAAGATAAGACTTCATCGTCCCAAGCTCCCGGCCTTACGGTTATCACCGGTGTCAAACCTCAGAGTTTTTGTTATTAGCAAACACTTCGCTATTAACAAAATCGCTTTACTTGATAGTGGTGCAGATCGTAACTGCATCATGAAAGGTATTGTTCCCACTCAGTACTTAGAAAAAAGTACTTCTAAATTATACTCCGCTAGAGGAGAACAACTTCGTATTAACTATAAGCTTTCTAAATCTCATATTTGTAATAATGGTATTTGCTTGACAAATAATTTTATTATTACTGAAGATATTAACAAAGGTATCATCTTAGGAATTCCTTTTATCACCCAGATAAAACCTTTCATTACTGGTTTAGACGGTATTACACATGCAAACTAGGAAACGAATTGCATTTTACATTTGTTAAAACCCTTTCACAAGATGAAAGTAATTTTATTAGAGAAAAAACTGTTTTTTGCATAACAAACTTTCTCAGCATATAACCTTTTTAAAGGATGAAATTAAAGTTAAGAAAATCGAGAAGATTTGTAAAACCCCGGAAATGGTTACTAAAATAGCCTATCTTCAAATCCTTTTTGAAAAAGAAATATGCTCTAATTTTCCTAACGCCCTTTGGAAAAGAAAGAAGCATTTAGTCGAGCTTCCATACGTTGAGGGATTCAATGAACAGGTCATCACCACCAAAGCAAGACCTATTCAGATGAATCAAGAAATGATGGAAACTTGCAAAATGGAGATCTCAAATCTTCTTAAAAATAAAATTATTCGCCCTTCTAAATCTCCCTGGAGTTGCTCTGCGTTTTATGTTAACAAAAGTGCAAAGAAAGAAAGAGGTGCTCCAAGATTAGTTATAAACTATAAGCCTCTAAATGCTGTCCTAAAATGGATTAGATATCCCATTCCTAATAAAAGGGATCTCTTGAAAAGAACTTACAAGGCCAATGTTTATAGTAAGTTCGATATGAAATCTGGTTTGTGGAAAATTCAAGTAGCCGAGAAGGACAGATACAAAACGGCGTTTAACGTTCTTTTTGGTCAATGTGAATGGAATGTAATGCCATTTGGGATCAAGAACGCGCCATCTGAGTTTCAGAACATCATGAACTCCATCTTTAACGATTGCAGTTATATGTCTATTGTTTACATAGATGATGGTCTTATCTTCTATGAAAACATAGATTCCCATTTCAAACACCTCAACACCTTCCTTAATATTGTTAAGAGAAATGGTTTGGTAGTTAGTCTTCAGAAGATTAAACTCTTCCAAACTTCTATTAGATTCTTAGGTCATGACCTATATCAAGGATCTTATAAAACTATTTGTAGAGCCATTGAGTTCTCATCCAAGTTCCCTAATGAGATTACGGACAAAACCCAACTGCAGAGATTCTTAGGAAGTCTGAATTATGTTGCTGATTTTATCCCCAACATTAGACAGATCTGTGAACCTCTTTACAAACGACTCAGAAAGAATCCTGTCCCTTGGAGTTCAGAACATACTAAGACTGTCATCCGGATAAAAGGATTAGTGCAAAACCTTCCTTACCTATGAATCCCTAACCCAGAAGCTTCTATGATTGTTGAAACTGATGCTTCCGACATAGGTTATGGTTGTATCCTCAAACAAAATATTTCCATTGAGTCTTCTGAACAAGTGGTTTGTTTTACTTCAGGAATCTGGAATTCTGCAAAGAAAAATTATTCTACTGTTAAAAAAGAAGTCTTGTCTATAGTGCTATGTATCACTAAGTTTCAAGATGACCTTGTTAACAAAGAATTTTTGGTTAGAATAGATTGTAAATCTGCTAAATAAATTCTTCAACAAGATGTCAAAAATCTTGTTTCAAACCAGATATTTGCTAGATGGAAAGCTCTACTATCTAGCTTTGATTTCAAAATTAATTTCATTAAAGGAGAAAATAACTCTTTACCTGATTTTCTAACGAGAGAATTTTTACAGGGAAAAAACGAGGTCCTTCAAACCTAACACTCCCACCAAAGGAAAAGAAATCACAAAACCACAAATGTCTAGACCATTTGTTCCCCTTCCGATCACTCCTAACAAATCAACAGCCCCTCAAAGGCCACAACTTTCTTTTCAAAACCGATATACAGCTATAGCTAAATATCCGAAATTACCAGCACCAATTTCGGTTCCCTCAGAGAAACTTACCGGCCCTCAACCTAAGCCTTTAGAAAAAGGATCAGCCTCCAGCTCTTCAGTTCAGACAAAAGAGAGCTATGCCATGAAAGTTCCAGAAACTTTCGCAGAAGCAGTCAACCCCTTAGCAAAGAAGGCATCACAAGAAGACCTTCACAAAGAAGAAAAATTTGACTACATTACCATCCAGGTATTACCCATATTAGCTCTAGACAAAGAGTACGAAGGTCTCAGACTAGAAGACCTAATCAAACCTTGTTTCACCAATTTCAATTATGTGGATACTAACAGTCCATACAAGACGAGGAGGTTCTATGAAGCTATCCTCATCGATACAGTCTCCATTGAAGTAGAACATACTTTATGTGATAATAGGGTTCATTTATTACTCTAGGTTTACTATTAAAAAAATCTTATCACCTTTTGAGCGGTTTGTAGATCATTTTCACACACCAGTAGCACTTACCATGACACATCGTCCCCAGACTTATAACTGGCATGATTCTTTATAATCATACCAGTTATAAGTCTGGGGACGATGTGTCATGGTAAGTTCTACTGGTGTGTGAAAATGATCTACAAACCACTTAAAAGGTGATAAGATTCTTTTAATAGTAAACCTAGAGTAATTAATGAGCCCTGGTCTATTATCACATAAAGTATGTTCTATTTCAATGGAGTCTGTATTGATGAGGATAGCTTTATAGAACCTCCTCGTCTTGTATGGACTGTCAGTATCCACATAATTGAAATTTGTAAAACAAGGTTTGATTAGGTCTTCTAGTCTGAGACCTTCGTACTCTTTGTCTAGAGCTAATATGGGTAATACTTGGATGGTAATGTAGTCAAATGTTTTTCTTCTTTGTGAAGGTCTTCTTGTGATGCCTTCTTTGCTAAGGGGTTGACTGCTTCTGCGAAAGTTTCTGGAACTTTCATGGCATAGCTCTCTTTTGTCTGAACTGAAGAGTTGGAGGTTGATCCTTTTTCTAAAGGCTTAGGTTGGGGGCCGGTAAGTTTCTCTGAGGGAATCGGAATTGGTGCTGGTAATTTCGGATATTCAGCTAGACTATATATTGGTTTTGAAAAGAAAGTTGTGGCCTTTGAGGGGCTGTTGATTTGTTAGGAGTGATCGGAAGGGGAACAAATGGTCTAGCCATTTGTGGTTTAGTGATTTCTTTTACTTTGGTGGGAGTGTTAGGTTTGAAGGGCCTCATTTCTTCCCTGTAAAAATTCTCTCGTTAGAAAATTAGGTAAAGAGTTATTTTCTCCTTTAATGAAATCAACTTTGAAATCAAAGCTAGATAGTAGAGCTTGCCATCTAGCAAATATCTAGTTTGAAATAAGATTTTTGACATCTTTTTGAAGAATTTCTTTAGCAGATTTACAAGCTACTCTAACCAAAAATTCTTTGTTAACAAGGTCATCTTGAAACTTAGTGATACATAGCACTATAGACAAGACTTCTTTTTTAACAGTAGAATAATTGTTCTGGGCAGAATTCCAGATTCCTGAAGTAAAACGAACCAGTTGTTCAGAAGACTCAATGGAAATCTTTTGTTTGAGGATACCACCGTAACCTATGTCGGAAGCATCAGTTTCAACAATCATAGAAGCTTCTGGGTTAGGGTTTCCTAGGCAAGGGAGGTTTTGCACTAATCCTTTTATCCGGATGAAAGTCTTAGTATGTTCTGAACTCTAAGGGACATGATTCGTTCTGAGTCGTTTGTAAAGAGGTTCACAGACTTGTCTAATGTTGGGGATAAAATCAGCAACATAATTGAGACTTTCTAAGAATCTCTACAGTTGGGTTTTGTCCGTAATCTCATTAGGGAACTTGGATGAGAACTCAATGGCTCTACAAATAGGTTTATAAGATCCTTTATATAGGTCATGACCTAAGAATCTAATAGAAGTTTGGAAGAGTTTAATCTTCTGAAGACTAACTACCAAACCATTTCTCTTAACAATATTAAGGAAGGTGTTGAGGTGTTTGAAATGGGAATCTATGTTTTCAGAGAAGATAAAAACATCATCTATGTAAACAATAGACATGTAACTGTAATCGTTAAAGATGGAGTTCATGATGTTCTGAAACTCAGATGGGGCGTTCTTGAGCCCAAATGGTATTACATTCCATTCATATTGACCAAAAGGAATGTTAAACACCATTTTGTCTCTCTTTCTCGGCTACTTGAATTTGTTAGACATCAGATTTCATATCGAACTTACTATAAACGTTGGCCTTATAAGTTCTTTTCAAGAGATCCCTTTTATTAGGAATAGGATATCTATTCCATTTTAGGACAGCATTTAGAGGCTTATAGTTTATAACTAATCTTAGAGCACCTCTTTCTTTCTCTGCACTTTTGTTAACATAAAATGCAGAGCAACTCCAGGGAGATTTAGAAGGGCGAATAATATTATTTTTAAGAAGATTTGAGATCTCCATTTTGCAAGTTTGCATCATTTCTTGATTCATGTGTATAGGTCTTGCTTTGGTGGTGATGACTTGTTCATTGAATCCCTCAACGTATGGAAGCTCGACTAAATGCTTCTTTCTTTTCCAAAAGGCGTTAGGAAAATCAGAGCCTATTTCTTTTTCAAGAAGGTTTTGAAGATTGGCTATTTTAGTAACCATTTTCGGGGTTTTTAAAATCTGCTCGATTTTCTTAACTTTAACTTCATCCTTTAAAAAGGTTATATGCTGAGAAAGTTTGTTTATGCAAAAAACAGTTTTTTCTCTAATGAAATTACTTTCATCTTGTGAAAGGGTTTTATCAAATGGAAAATGCAATTCTTTTCCTAATATGCATGTAGTAATAATGTCTAAACCAGTAATGAAAGGTTTTATCTGGGTGATAAAAGGAATTCCTAAGATGATATCTTCGTTAATATCTTCAATAATAATAAAATCATTTGTCAAGCAACAACAACAACAACCCAGTATAATCCCACTAGTGGGGTCTGGGGAGGGTAGTGTGTACGCAGACCTTACCCCTACCCTGGGGTAGAGAGGCTGTTTCCAAATGACCCTCAGCATCCTTCCTTCCAAGAACTCCCCACCTTGCTCTTGGGGTGACTCGAACTCACAACCTCTTGGTTGGAAGTGGAGGGTGCTTACCATCAGAGCAACCCTCCTTGTCAAAATTATTTGTCAAGCAAATACCATTATTACAAATATGAGCTTTAGAAAGCTTATAGTTAATACGAAGTTGTTCTCCCGTAGTGGAGTATAATTTAGAAGTACTTTTTTCTAAATACTGAGTGGGAACAATACCTTTCATGATGCAGTTACGATCTGCACCACTATCAACTAAAGCGATGTTGTTAATAGCGAAGTGTTTGCTAATAACAATCTTGATAGGAATATGGCAACTCTGAGGTTTGATACTGGTGATAACCATAAGGCCAGGAGCTTGGGACGATGAAGTCTTATCTTTGGTAAGACGGAAGTCGATAGAGTTTTCATTTTCAGAATGATACTCACTTTCATAAAGTTCAGGTTCTTCTTCGTTTTCTGACTTTTGTTCATAAGTCTTGACTTGTTTAAGAACCTGTTCTGTTAGAACATCAACTTCGACTTTCCCAAGTCTAGATTTAATGTCTTTGATTTCTTCTTTAAGTTATGAAACTTCATGTTTCAGATCAGAAATCGAAGGTTCTGCTGGCTTGTCAAAACGAGCCACGACTTGTTTCATGCTGAAGGGTTCAATAACTGACATGGGTTTAGGTCTGTCATTCTGATAAGTAAGAATAAGGTTCTTGAGTTCAATCCAGTATTTCTTCCTAGACTCATCATCTGTGATGTGTTGGACGACATCAAACAGAGCTTCTTTGGAGCTGTCAGAAAGTACCTTGATGGAGTTAGGAGTTTTATCACAAGTACAGAAGGCTCTAGAACAATGGTATTCGTTGCCAGATTGGCTTGCGTCTGAGTTGTAGGCGATGTTGATATCTTCATCATCACTGTACTCATCTGACAAATAATCAGGGGAAGAATCTGATATGGGTTCTTCCAGAATGGAGAAGAGTTCCTTTTTGGTATCTTCACTGATTTCAAGAAGATTAATCTTCTTCTTCTTTCTGTCAGATTTACACTGGTTGGCTATGTGACCGGTTTTTCCACAGTTCCAACAAACATCTTTGGTTTTGGAAGACTTTGAAAGTCTTCTAAATTTTGATTTTTTTCTAGGTGAATCATCGAGATTTTTCCTAGTTTTATGGCGACGGGTCCTTCTGGAAGACCTGTAGGCTTTGTCCTTCTTGGAAGAATGAGTAGAAGGAGCAACAATGTTTGTATAACCGAAGTCTTGACAGAAACTTCCTAATTCTTTTCTAGAAGAGTGTTGCTCTTTTTTGAGCTGATCTTTGAGTTTGATGTCAGTGCAGAGTTCTAGGACTACAACGTTGATAATGCTAACAATGTCACCATAGGTCATTTGATGGTAATGAATTTTACCTTCACAACGATCATGCATCTTGGTACGGACTTTGCTAGCGAATAGGGGAGGAAGACCGCTGATAAAGTATTCTTTCCAGAAATCTAGATGACAGTTAGGTCTAATCATAACCTTACTAATAAATTGGTTTTTATACCAGATAAAGTCATCTAAAGATGGACAGGATAGATTTTTTAGAATTTGTAAACTTCCATCTTGGAAGAGTTTTGGTTCTCCGATGAAGTGTTTTGCTATGTGGTAGAGAAGGGTAGCACAAGCATCTTCTCTAGTTATCTCGGAGGTGGCTTTCATAGGAGTAGTAGTACCTCCTATAACCATAGCAGTAGAGGTAGTTCCTTCGGTTTTAACTACGGTTTGGATAGCCGTAGCAGTGTAAATGGCTTGTCTAACATCTTCAGTGAAATAATTATCCCACCAATGTTTCAACATGCCTGTAAATCCAGCTACAATCATTGAGGCGGCTTCTTTGTCAGAAGATCCTCTTATCTTATAAGCTGTAATGCAAACTCCCATTTCATGAAGTTTATGGTAAATTTGATGCTCTGCCAAAGCATCAATGTTCCATTCAATTATGCTTCTTCCTTCGTGAGAAGCAGAGGCAAGGAAATGGTTCTCCTCATATTGAATATCTGGAAATGAGGGACGCTTATGATAATTTTTGTAATTATGAAAGCGTTCTTGAGAAAGTCTTTGGAGAAGGTCTTCCTTCTCTTGGATGGTGGATATTTTTCCATCCTTGGGTACTCCTTTGGAAATATTAAAATTGGCCAATTGTTTGTTGATCTTGTCAAGGACATTACCACTGACTTCAAAAGTATCTTTGAGTTTCGGATATTTGTCCTTTGAAAACTCAGCGATCTTGAAGCCTGGGTTTGGTTCAATGTTCTGACTAGAACTGGATTGTGAAAAGGTTGTCTTTCCACTGAATAAAGACTTTTCTTTGGAGTCTTCTATTTGTCTTGAAATGACATGAAGGAGTTGGTTCGAGTAATTATTTTGTTCAATAACTCGATCGAGATCAGATCAAGCAACTATATTTGTAGGTTTCTCACTTTTAGATTTAAAAGGAGAGGCAGAGATAACTGTATTAGAAACTGGGATTTTTATTCCTTCTAGAGGAGGAGTGACAGACTCAACAACTTTGTTGTTAGCTGTATACCACTTGTTGATGAGGACTTGTAGGCAGTCCTTCTGATGTTCGTATTTGCCAAATATTTCAAACCACTTAAAGAAATCGATTTCACATCTCATTCTTTTCATGTCTCATATCCAGCAATCTCTGAATTCTTTTCTCTGTTCAAGAGAATGAGTGGAAACATACAATTTTCTTTTAGGTATATTGTAGGAATGAGACCATTGGCGGTCGATCTTCTTTTGATCTAGCATATAAGGATCGCCGGATATGATCATTTTGAGAAATTCAGGGACTTCTTCCTGAGGAGGGTACATATCGTTAGGGGTTAGACTAGTAGGATGATTTTGGTAATAGACTTTTGGGACTGTATGGGAGAAGTCTACTCCTGTAACTTTCCCTTTGTCGTTACCAGTAATTGGAACGGAAGTTGAGCTTTTAGTTACGCTTTCCTCCGGGGGTCTAAAAGAAGAAGGTCCGGCAGGAACAGTAGACCTTCTTCTAAAGGAACCAATTCTGCTCGAAAGATTAGAACTTGAACCTATGAATTTGAGATCTATAGATAAATCAGGAAATTGAATTACCTGTTCAATTTGAGATCTTTCAAGATTCAAAGTGGAAGGTTGAGTTATGGCATCGAAGTGCCATTCATCACTTGTGAGTATGTCATTCCAATTAAGGAGCCTAGGAACAAATACCGTACTATGGTCAGTGTTTGCTTCCATAAGCATGGTGACTCCTTTGACACTTTAAACTCGAGCTCTAGGTGCAAGAGTAGTGTCCATGAGTCTGTAATAGACTGTGTGAATGATAGCTACTTCACGAATATTGATTTTGCTATTCATGTTCTTGGTTTTGACCTGCCGGACCTTCTTAGATATCTAATAGATACTGTACCTTAACTTCTTAGATATGGTGGCTTCTTAGTAGAGTCTTCTTGGGTTTACATCTGTTTTCTCTAAAGTCATCTTAGCGACGGGATCACCTAGCAAGGTCTAAACACCTACATCGGCAACAACTACCTATTTCTTTCAGGCTAGCCAACGTCTGAACCGGATATTAATCGGTTACCTCATACTTATAAAGAAAATAAATACCTCATACATAACTTAGAAGCATTTTAAGAACAAGAGTTTAAAGAACAGTATAACAGATAGATATAAGCATAAGTAAAGTTTAAAGTACCATAATTGAAAGTAGTTTTGCCATGCCCTAGACAGTATATGTACTTAGCTGCTCATACTAAGTACGTATACTGCCAACATGGCTCTGATACCAAGCAAGTAGAACCTTCGATTTCTGATCTGAAACATGAAGTTTCAGAACTTAAAGAAGAAATCAAAGATATTAAATCTAGACTTGGGAAAGTCGAAGTTGATGTTCTAACAGAACAACTTCTTAAACAAGTCAAGACTTATGAACAAAAGTCAAAAAATGAAGAAGAACCTGAACTTCATGAAAGTGAGTATCATTCTGAAAATGAAAACTCTATCGACTTCCGTCTTACCAAAGATAAGACTTCATCGTCCCAAGCTCCTGGCCTTACGGTTATCACCAGTGTCAAACCTTAGAGTTGCCATATTCCTATCAAGATTGTTAATAATTGTGCTCCACTATTTGAAAATAATCTATTGTGTTTTAAGCACTCATTACTAATGAACTTAAAGTCATGTTTTCCAGAATATTCTATATGCTGATGTTTATGATAATGATCCTTGGAAGTAAAGAAATGAAAGTATGAAATATGAAATACGGTTTTCATGCCATGAATGAAGAACACTAGATATGGCCAAGAATGCCAATGAAATAAAGATGTTGGGAGTTATTAAAAGTGCTAATGAAGTTATATATGGTATGAAAGGCTATGAGATGAATACATTTATATTCTTGTTTCCTTTGTATACAAAAATAATTTTGGGAGTATCATTAGCAAGCCGAGGAAGGGTGGGTTGTAATGGCCCACACCTGAAACTATACATGCCGGTGTAGGAGTTGATTGAGAAATGAATTCCCATGGTATATTGTATTGTGATTAATCCCCTTAATTGGGATGAGCTTGTTGCTAGCATTGGATGTCGACTGACACGACATATGCAGGGAGACGACCTAGCCGATCGGGTGGTGATCGGACGCCATGTCGCGCCAATGGTGGTTCCTCCTTCTTATTATTGTATTTTATTAGCATCACATGTCGATCCATATTCATTCATGGACAGATAGCTTAGCCGATCAAGCCGTGATCGGACTCCATGCCTCGTGCATGGTGAGATGATGGGTGGCTAATGATCTCCAACAAAAATTATTGTTACTTAATTGGAATTGAATATGCTTTAACTTGGCATTTAGTATTAATTGATTTTTTTTATTGATTCCATGTTTACCTCCTTTTATGTTGGTATTCTACTCCATGAGAGGGTATTTAGTTACACAACTAGTACTATTACATATGGACTAACGTCCATTTTACAGGGGGTGCTGCATCTTTAATGGATGCAGGTGGTTCGTCAGCGGGCAACTTTGTTCCTCGTTAGCAGTTACCCTCTATTCAGTAGATTTTGGCAAGCCCTACTCTATTTCGGGGCCTTATGTCACTTGATATTGTACATTTTATTTTGAGGTATAGCCGGGGCTTTGTCACTGGCACTTTAATACTACTCTTCTATTACACTTAGAGGCTTCGTAGACATGCTGTGTTGGTGTTCGATTTGGGGTAATGAACTAGAAATGTTGTAGTTGTCAAACATGTTTTCCCCTCGTAACTATGAACTTGTAATATCTAGGAAATTATAAATGAAACTCATATAAGTAGTGGAAAAAGGATGTGGTACACTTTACTCTTCTCATGTCTATTTCTTGTTACGGATTCTTAAATTATTTATGGGTAAGGTTGGATAGAAGGCGGCAAGTAGGCTTGCTTGATTGGGATATCTCGATCGAGGGCCGGTCACGCTCCCTAAGGCCGGGGCGTGACATTGTTATGATTGTTTATATTATTTTACCTAAATGAGTGCTTCAATTCTAGATGGTATTATGTTGACAAGATTTGGTGTTATTCTGAAACTGCTTGTGCCTTTGCCTCACTAAGTTCTTAAAATATTGTCATGTTTACACGATTTAAGGCATTATATTAGGCTCCTGTGTTTTAAAAGCTTATTTATGGTAACTGTTTGACTCTACTTGGCCAGGCTGTTTGGTTGAAGAAGCTCTAAGTCAATGTTTCTTTTCAAACCTCTATCGAGGAGCAAAGTTGTAACGACCCGACTGGTCTTTTTGTGTATTTGCGTTCCGTTTCGCTTTTTGATGCTTCATACATGTGTAATTCGGAGTTGGTTGGATAGGATTCAGATGCGTGGTTTTATTTCTATTAATTATTGAAGTTTATTGTGATTTTCATGTGTGTTGGTGTAGGATTCGTTGTTCTAGATGTTATTTTCGTGTTTCTATCATGCAGGCAAGTTCGTATGATATTTTTAGACTTGTGTGAATGTTTGGTGTGGAGCTCCGAGGGCTTGGGTAAGTTTCAGACGCATTCCAGAGAGTTTGTAGAAGTTAAACTAGTTCTGGTGCTATGTTCTCGCATTTGTGAGGTTTTTGTCGCATTTTTGATATCCGCGTTTGTGAAATCCTTCTCGCTTTAGCAATGATGGGCTGAGAATAGGGGGTCCAAATTTGCGAACATTTCCATTATATTTGCGATGGCAACTAGAAAGGACAGGTTCCGCATCTGCGACAAAACCTGTCACTTTTGCGAAGACTCAGTGCTCGCATTTGCGACTTCAGTAGAATTGGTCAATCTTCGCTTTTGCGACGCAATTTTTGCATTTGCGACCACTGTATTTGCGAACCTCATGTCACAATGCGACATCTGAGGCTGGTTATAAGATTTATATTTTTCGGACTTAATCTTATTTTATCACCTTTTGAGCCATAGACCTAGTGGAAAGCAATTTTATGGAGAGGTTTGCATACCAAACTATTGGGTAAGTGACTTTAATCAATTTCTAACTATATTTCATGATTTTATTGTCACGCCCCAACCTTAGGTAGCGCGACTGGCACTCAACCAAGATAATCCGGCCGAGTAAGCCTGAACAATACCTTCTACCCGAACTCACTTATGCATAAAGAGAAGATCTAATTCACTAATTAGTCAATGAGGAGGATCATGTGAACCACACCAATTCATTAACATTAGTTACATCATTTATAAGTCTCAAAATACATATACCTTCATAGTTAGAAGTGGAACAAGTGGTACAGTCAAACCTCTTTATAACAACCTCATTTGTTTTGGATATTTTTGGGTGTTATAGCGAATTGCTATTATAGAAAATATATATTATAATAGAACCGGAAGTTTGGTCCTGGAATAACTTGGCTTCTATATAGTGAAGTGCTGTTATATAATGATGTTGTTATAGAGAGGTCTGACCGTACAAAATACAATATTTCTAGTTTAACTTTCCCAACACCAACATACCACCCACACTATGTCTACGTTGCCTCTAATAGATACAAAAGAGTACTATAATAGTGCCGGGAACAAGGCCCTGGCGATACCTCAAAACATAATATACAAGGAACAAAAGATACATGACCCCGAAATAAAGTGGGGCTCACCAAGTCAGCTGGGAAGAGGGTGTACCACTATCACTGATCAAAGCCACATGCTGTGGAACCAGCTACATCCATTAAAGATACAGTGCCCCCGGCAAGAGGGACGTTAGTACATATGGAATAGTACTAGTATGAATGACTAAACACTATCTCAATAGAACGAGTAATAAAGCAATGAAGAACAATCAGAAAATCAATGGAAGCCTCAAACAATACTAAAACATCAAGTTAGGAGCAAAATAAGTTTTCAAGTAAATTTCCATTATTTTAGGTTGGGAGATCTTAGCACCGATATACCATCGTGATTTTAGCATGGAGTCCGATCACGTCCTGATCAAATAGGACGTCTCACCCAAAGAAATCAACCACAATCACAATCACTATCACAATCTCAATCATTATCTTAATCAAAATTTAAAGCACAATCACCATAATGTTTGAGGGAATCTGGCCAGTGTTTTGTTGGATTTTGCATTTCGTCTTTACTTGCAATTTCCTTGATACCGATTTAACTGCATATCACCTCTAAATGCCAAGATATTGTCTGAGCAGAGTATTTGAGAAATTGTACACATACACACACAAATGTTTTCTTACTGAACTAAATGATTTGATTCCAATATTGTTTTGTACCGGTTTAAAGGATGAAACTACACAGGTGATAGCTAGTATCATTAATAATTTGTGCTTCCCTTACCTTTCCATGTTTATTTACGATACTTATTGAGTACATTAGGTCATTTGTATTTATACTACACTCCGCACTTAATTATGCAGATCCAGGGGTGGGGACCAATTATCAGTAGTAGGCTCGCTTGTTGGACTATCTGCTAGAGGCGAGGCAGAGCTGCATCCTTGGTCACAGATTTACTTGTCTTTTCCCTTCATACTGTTTTTACATTTCCGACGGTGTATTTTTTGATCATTTTCAGACTTGTATTCCATTGTAGAAGCTCATGACTCTGTACTTAATAGTGTCTGGGGGGATTTGCTTTGTATTATCAGTTATATTGTATTGAGACCTCAGTCTTATGTTATTTCTATTAAGTTCGTTATCCTATTTGCCTTCGTTATAATATTTCGTCTTGCCTAGCTAGTGTGTTAGGCGCCATCAAGATGGTAGAGATTTTGGATCGTGACAAACATAATCAGAACACAAATGAGATATGAATGTACTCAAATAAGGGATACAAATGACATTTTAAATAACCAAACAACTCCCAGCACATGACATACAACAAGAATTTCCCCGAGGAACCATACTTCGTAAGTCACAAATCTTGAACCACAATTTTCAAATCTCAAACGTACGGCACCTCGAGCCCACAATAACAATGACCTTCACACCGACAAAGCCCACGTGCTACCATGTACATTTCAACCATGACGAATATCAACTAAAATGATCGAAAGATATATTTCAATAACCATAAAGCATAATATAAATCTTAAATAAAGTAAGGCGTCAAATGAAATAATAAGTTTATTATAGAAATCAAATAAAGTAAAGTAAGATACAATTTTTGCAAAATAGAGTATCACATGGGTTTAGTTTATAAATCAATAAAATTGAGTAAAAATATCATATTTAAACGAAGCAAAACATAAATTAAATTAACGAATTAAATATATAATTTGTTAAAATAAAAACATGATAACAATTCTATGTGAAGTAAACATCAAACAGGGTGATGAGTAAAATTTGAGAACCCAATTATAGTGAAAGCGCCATCACCATTAAAAATAATATGGCGCCGAATGAGATAACGAGTTCTATATTAAGAGACACATAAAATAAGGCATGTTAATAATTCTTTTATTTGAATTGTTATATTACAAACAATTCAATAGAATATGATATAGCGACTTCATGCAATTCAATTCACATTGACAATCAATTCACCAAATTATAACTGAGGCAAAGATTGGCATGTTAAAGCAATATAATAAATCATGTAGAATGCATGACTCACACAAGAAGCCACAATCGTTCCAACACAAGGATAAAAATGAATAAACAAACACAATCAAAATACAAGTGAGATGATTTAAGGAAAAGTAATGCCACGCCCCGACCTTGGAGAGCGCAACTACTGCTCAACCGAGATATCCCAGTGAAGCAAGCCTACTTGATGCTTTTTACCCAACTTACGAATGAATAATGCGAAGATGAACATCACAAGTTAGACAATGAAAGAGCAACCTAGACATCACCAAATTCATTTCTTTTAGAAACCCCATTTAAAATTCCCAAAAATACATTACACATTCATAGTTTAGAAGTGGGAACATGTGTTACATATACAATATTTTTAGTTTGACTTTCCCAAATCAAAATACAACCCATACCATATCTACGGAGCCTCTAATTGATATAAAAGAGTAATATGATAGTGTCGGCGACAAGGCCCCAGCTATACCTCAAAACACTATATACATGAAGCAAAAGACACAAGACCCCGATATGAAGTGGGACTTACCAAGTCAGCTGAGAAGAGGGTGTACCGCTATCACTGATCGATGTCGCCTACTGTGGAACCACCAGAATCCATTAAAGATGAAGCATCCCCGGCAAAAGGGACATTAGTACATATGGAATAGTACTAGTATGCAAAGCTAAACACCACTTCAAAGAATGGAGTTGTCCATTTTGCATGCATGTACTATAAAGGTTTGTGGAAAGATTGTTGAGCTCAATTGGGTAGACTTTGGGTAGTGGGATAAAGGAATCCACCATAGGAGGACGTTTAAATCAGAATGCCCATTTAGTGTTTGATAAAATGCTAAAATGAGCTGAAACCATGAACTCCTTCCTAATTTGTGTTAAATTTTTTATGTTTCCAAATAGATCGAAGTTGCTAAGATTTCCGGAACATTGTAGTAATTTAAGGAATCTCAAAGCGAGGTATGTTGGCTAAATTTATCTCTTAGAATTGAATCCCACGATGTCCTTTTTAGTCCCGAGTTGTTCATTATAAATTGACCATTCAGAGTAAGCTTTGTGTCAAAAGATATATGTTGAATATGTATTACAAATACTCTTGTCATGTTATATTACTATTTGAGAATGTGTTCAAAGTATGGGTTGCGTATCTTAATGTTATGACTTCAAGTCGCGTTTCAAATGAAAGATATTATGTCAAATTGTGTAGAAATCTCAATGTGCTTAAGACTCTTATTTGCTCACATATGTACTTAAAGTCTTGAATAGAAATGCTTTGTTGTTGATGATCTGTGATGATGTTTGAAAGTGAAAGAGGTGAGCATGAAATATGAAATACGACCAATGTGCCAAGAATAATCTTACGTTTGGGGCCACTAGTGCCAATGAAACTAAGAAACGTGTAAAATATGAAATGACTTGTAAATCCTTATAATAATAAACACTTTGGGAGTATCGTTAGTCACCGAGGAAGGTTAGGTTGAGATAACATAACCCCGAAACTATACGTGCCGGTGTAGAAGTGAATTGTGATTATTCCCCTCATTTGGGATGAGATTGATGTGATGAGAATATTCCCCTTTATTGGGATGAGATGATTGCTAGAAAAGGGTGATGTCGATCCACACGACATTGAATGTACTCAAATAAGAGATACAAATGACATTTTAAATAACCAAACAACTCCCAGCACATGACATACAACAAGCATTTCCCCGAGGAACCATACTTCGTAAGTCACAAATCTTGAACCACAATTTTCAAATCTCAAACGTACGGCACCTCGAGCCCACAATAACAATGACCTTCACACCGACAAAGCCCACGTGCTACCATGTACATTTCAACCATGACGAATATCAACTAAAATGATCGATAGATATATTTCAATAAACATAAAGCATAATATAAATCTTAAATAAAGTAAGGCATCAAATGAAATAATAAGTTTATTATAGAAATCAAATAAAGTAAAGTAAGATACAATTTTTGCAAAATAGAGTATCACATGGGTTTAGTTTATAAATCAATACAATTGAGTAAAAATATCATATTTAAACGAAGTAAAACATAAATTAAATTAACGAATTAAATATATAATTTGTTAAAATAAAAACATGATAACAATTCTATGTGAAGTAAACATCAAACAGGGTGATGAGTAAAATTTGAGAACCCAATTATAGTGAAAGCGCCATCACCATTAAAAATAATATGGCGCCGAATGAGATAACGAGTTCTATATTAAGAGACACATAACATAAGGCATGTTAATAATTCTTTTATTTGAATTGTTATATTACCAACAATTCAATAGAATATGATATAGCGACTTCATGCAATTAAATTCACATTGACAATCAATTCACCAAATTATAACTTAGGCAAAGATTGGCATGTTAAAGCAATATAATAAAATCATGTAGAATGCATGACTCACACAAGAAGCCACAATCATTCCAACACCAAGATAAAAATGAATAAACAAACACAATCAACATACAAGTGAGATGATTTAAGGAAAAGCAATGTCACGCCCCGACCTTGGAGAGCGGAACCACTGCTCAACCGAGATATCCCAGTGAAGCAAGCCTACTTGATGCTTTTTACCCAACTTACAAATGAATAATGCGAAGATGAACATCACAAGTTAGACAATGAAAGAGCAACCTGGACATCACCAAATTCATTTCTTTTAGAAACCCCATTTAAAATTTCCAAAAATACATTACACATTGATAGTTTAGAAGTGGGAACATGTGTTACATATACAACATTTTTAGTTTGACTTTCCCAAATCAAAATACAACCCATACCATATCTACGGAGCCTCTAATTGATAGAAAAAAGTAATATGATAGTGTCGACGACAAGGCCCCAGCTATACCTCAAAACACTATATACATGAAGCAAAAGACACAAGACCCCGATATGAAGTGGGACTTACCAAGTCAGCTGAGAAGAGGGTGTACCACTATCACTGATCGATGTCGCCTACTGGGGAACCACCTGAATCCATTAAAGATGAAGCATCCCCGGCAAAAGGGACATTAGTACATATGGAATAGTACTAGTATGCAAAGCTAAACACCACTTCAAAGAATGGAGTTGTTCATTATGCATGCATGTACTATAAAGGTTTGTGGAAAGACTGTTGAGCTCAATTGGGTAGACTTTGGGTAGTGGGATAAAGGAATCTACCATAGGAGGACGTTTAAATCAGAATGCCCACTTAGTGTTTGATAAAATTCTAAAATGATCACGGACCTTTCCTTGCGATCCCAATGAAGGAAACCAGAACACATAAACCAGCAATGCCATTCTATGAACAATTGGTCTGAACTCAATCCGAAATACACCCGAGCCACCGGAACCCCGCCCGAACATACCAACAAATCCTAAAACATGATAATAACTTGCTCGAATCCTCAAATCACGTAAAAGAAAACTAAAACCATGAATCGCACATCAATTCAAGCCTAATGAGCTTATGAACTTCTATTTTCTAAGTAATGCCGAAACATGCCAAACCAACTCCAATTGACTTCAAATTTTGCACACAAGTCATAATTCACACAACATACCTATTCAAACTTCCGAAACTGAAATTCAAACCTGATATTAATAAAGTCAACTCTCGGTCAAACTTCTCAACCTTCCAAACCTTCAATTTTCTAACTTTTGCCAATTCAAGCCAAAACGACCTACGGACCTCCAAATCAATTTACGCACAAACATCCCCGGAACGAAACTAACAATCCCAGCAAGTCACATAACAATGAACGAACATAAAATAAGCAATGAATTGGGGCATGTCGCTGCAATACTCAAAATGACCGGCCAGGGCGTTATAGTGTTGCTGCTTTATTACCCGTTCCCTTCTTGTTTCCCTTTTTCTTTAAATTTTGTCATTAGATTATGTTATTAAATTGCTTTGTTATTATTCATGTCTCTGTTGTCCGTTATTTGTCTTTATTATATTTTAGTTTCTTTTATCTTGTAATAGTAGGTGTCTTGACCTGTCCTCGTCACTACTCTACCGAGGTTAGGCTTGATACTTACTGGGTACCGTTGTGGTGTACTCATACTATGCTTCTGCAACTTTTATGCATCTCGAGGCATGCCTGTCCGTGTTGGACGCCAGTGATTAATTAATTAGCTGCTTTTGGAGACTTCAAGGTGTACCTGCTCGACGTTCGCAAACCTCGAAGTCACCTTTTGCTTTTAGATATTTTACTGTTTATCTCTTGTTCCAAAGCAATATTGTATTCCAAGAGCATTAGTACATTCTTGTAGAGCTTATTACTCTGTTCCACCAGGTTTTAGGGAGTTGTTGACAACCGTACGGTTGAGTTCTATTATGATAGTTTAAATGGTTGAATTGGAAGTTCTATTATTTATTTATTTTTCAATGCATTTATCTTGCCTAGACTTTGAGACTAGGTGCCATCACGACATGCTAAGGTGGAAAGTTAGGATCGTGACATGTTGGTATCAGAGCTTTAGGTTCATATGTGCTATGAGTCATGAGAAAGTTTAGTAGAGTTTTGCGGATCTGTGTGGAGACGTTTGTAATTATCTTCGAGAGGCTACAAAACTATTTGGAAATCCTTTCATTTCTTATCGTCGGCATTGATTCACCATGAAGCATATATCTTATATTCCTTTACCTCTACTCATATATGATGTTGGGCACTCGGTATCAGCTATGCTCCGACGGTTTGTGATGCTTCGGATGGGCTACGAGGGGGCCATGGATGCTCGATCATTATCTCGAGGTGTTGTTCCGACTGAGGACATGAACGTGTTGGTAGATTTTAAGTTGTTCAAGTGTGAGATGTAACGTGTTCTTGTATCTGATTGGTGCTGTATGAGCTTATGAGAGTTTGTAATGTGGATCATCGAATGTTGTGCCCTATGACTTCGTGCCAAGTGGGAGAGTCTACTATCAATAATCAGATTGCATTGGGAAGTGTTATATTAGCTTTGGGTATGAGGTATGTATGCGGTGTTGAAGGGTTCCCCAGAATTGTACATGACTAAGGTATGAGATTTACATGGGATGGTGCTGGAGTATATTTGTATCATCGCTAAATCTACATTCCAGTATCAAAGAGATTAGAGAAACATCTTTATATTCAAAGAAGGTATCTTCAAAGTTGGTATCTCGGTTGCAGCATTGTTGGGTGCTTTAATGGAAACACAACAGTTTATTGGCTTTCGGACGGTGTGGGTCGTGCTAGGATCTCCCTGTAGCGAGATTTGATTTAGGATCATTGTGTGCCGATAAGGAGAAGTGTTAACTTGAAGACAAGTCGAGGAAGATTCAAAGAAATAGGTCAGCTTGGTGGTGTTGGGTCAATATGGTAATAAAGGAAATTGGTTCGTTTGGCATGTTAATACCTTACCGGTATTTTATGTCAGAACTCTTGGTTTCAACGGCTTGCGAGAAATGGTTGAGTTGGAAAATTCAGTTATGATGGTTTAGTATGTGCGCACGGGTCTCGAAGGGGTTCTTGATAGTGTCGACCATGGCTTGAGCCGGATGTATGCTACCGACATAAATGATATATTGCACATTATGATCTTCTCCTAGATGGGGTCACGAGTTATGGATAGCATGGATGATTTCAGATGTTTAGAATAATGCTAGCTGTATTTGATACCACCTGCGAAGGGGGCGCACACCAGAAGGCGCATTGTGTTTCGACTTGCGAATGCCTGACTAGTATTACGGTAATTGCTGGGATGATCGATCGTTGATTTTTAGATTTTGCTATTTGACTTGAGATAATTATGGAGTAATTCTCGTGGGATAATCGTGTATGAGGAATGTGTCAATCATTTGAGTAGCATAGTTGGGATCGAATATGGAGATTCTCATGTTATAAGGACCTGATGACTTAGAGGGTTCTTGTAGGTAGATTATTCTAGGGTTGTGAACGGTAAGGTATGTTAAGAGGCTACCGACTAAATGTATGTGATATGAACCGGACATCATGCGTTGTTTGAGGTTATATACCTATTTCGAGAAGGATCAGAAATGATTCGGAGGCCACTCGTAGGCCTTATGCGGATGTGTGTTTTACATCAGGCCAAACTTCTCAGCACAACTATTGTAGCTGGTGGTGTCATCTCTTAGAGTTGACCTCATTCGTGTTCTAATGTGTTCTATGTGTTACTCTTCTATGCCACAGTAGGTTGTGAGACTTTTCATATGTACATATGATGCGGTATCATTTGGGCTTTGTGGCGGAATTTGAGTGAGATAGCTCATGGGTGCTGAATGGTTGATTGCACTCTGGTTATGGACTTCTTATTTGTTTTAGTAACCCGATCGGTCATTTTGATCTTTAGCGTTCCGTTCAGTGGTTTGAGGTCTTGAGTGGCATGATATTGTGCATTATGACTAGAGTGCATGGTCAGACTTGATTTTTGGATGATCCGGGATCTATTTTGGTGAGTAATTCTCATTTTAAAAGGTTAAGTTGGAAATGTTGCCCGAGGATTGACTTTTGTGAAAATCGACACCGGAATGGTGTTTTGATGGCTCCAATAGGTTCGTATTGTGGTTTTGTACTTGGGCATAAGCCCGGAATCAAATTCAGAGGTCCGTAGGTTGATTAGTGTTGTTTTGTTGAAAGTTGGAAATCTAAAGGCTTAGAATTTTGATAAGTTTGACCGTAGGTGGACGTCATAGATATCGTGTTTGAATTTCTATTTCGTGACTTGGAATAGGTCCGTTTTTTCATTTGGAACTTGTCCGGAAAGTGGCGTCATTCCGAGTTGATTTGATAGTAATCAGACGCGCGATTATGTTTTTAGAAGTTCTTGAGTTTCATTTTGATTTCATGTTTGTTAGAGGTCTGATTCATTGTTTTCACTGTTATTTTGATGATTTTATCGCACGAGCGAGTTAATGTTATATTCTTAGACTGGTATTGATATTTGGTTTTGAGCCCGGAGGGCTCGGGTGAGTTTCAGACGCGTTTTGGAGAGTTCATAGAAGGTTCAGATTTTGCTGGTGCTCTGATCTCGCATTTGCGAGAAATATGTCACATTTGCGAGTCCATTTTTGCTTTTGCGATGTACTCTGTGGCCTGAAGAGTTCTCATTTGCAAAATCCATATCGGTTTTGAGATAATATCCTTGGCTGGGGGAGGGATCGTTTTTGCGACCAAGTGGTCACTCTTGCGAAATGTTCAGAGTTCGCACTTGAGAACTATTTGTTGTATTTGCGACAACAGCATGGCTGTGAGAGTCTTCACGGTTGCGATCATTTCCTTGCATTTGCGGGGCTCGCATTTGCGACACCTGCAACTGCACATAAGAGCTGAGGGGCGGGATTTTAGTCTCATTTTCATACTTTTAAACCCTAGGCTCGGTAGGAGGCGACTTGGAGGAGGGATTTTCATCTACAATCATTAAGTAAGTGTTTTTGATCCATTTCTAACTATTTTACATGATTATATATGAAATATAACATCAAATTTGTGAGAATCAAAGTAAAATTTTGAGAAATTGTCTAAATTTTGAAAAAAATAAAAATTTGTGTTTTGAGAGTCGATTTGGAGACGAATTTTGAAACAAAACACATATATAGAGTCGTGAGGTTATGGGTAGTCGTAATCTACCCTTGGACCCGAGTTTTAACCGGGCGGTCCCGGGATTGACCTTTGAGGAATTATGCAAAGATCAGAGCTTTATTTACTGAAATTTATTTCTCTTGCATTATTTGATGTTAGTAAGGCAATTTTGGTTTAGATTTGAGCCGAGCGGAGGTGAATGGTAAAGGAAAAGCTATTTTAGAGTATTGAGTGAGGGACTTTGAGGTATCTTGCCTAACTTTGTGTGGGGAAAACTGCCCCGTAGGGATTGATTTCTTTGCACTATTGGAAGTACGTGAAAGACGTGTACTCGAGGTGACGAGTGTGTACACGGCTTTATATGTGGAAATTTGTCCGGTTTAGACTCTTAAGGTCCTTATGGACACTAAATTGAAGTTGCTCTATCATGTTATGTCCTCCTTTGTTAAATTCAGTTTTATATGCCTTATTTGAAGTTGTTAGTTCGTGTCCTATCTTTTGTCGCCAAATACTCATACATGCTTTAATTGTAATTGTTGCCTTTTTATTGTTACATGTTATCTATTCCGTAGTTGATTATCCATAATTGAAGTTATTGTTACATGTTATCTCTTCCGTAGTTGATTATCCTTAATTGATGTCGATGTTACATGTTATTTCTCTTATGGTTGAACTACTCTTACTTGAAGCCATTATTACTTGTATGTCTTCCATCGTTGAGATTATTCTTCCGTCTCGTTGCATTGTTGTCATTCTTGTGTTGATTTACTTGTCGTACCTCGTATAATTGTTGTTCTTTTTATACTAGATGTTGTAGAGCCGTGGGCTTTGTGTGGTTGTGGTATTGGAATTGTTGTTGTGGAAATGTTATGGTTTATGGGCACATGTGGTACGGGTTGTTATGTTTTAGGCACATGCGGTATTGTTGAGAGGATTGTCTGGGTCTTTGCACATGAGTTATCCGTGCTATAGTTATTATTGATATTTGCATGTGCATAGTGACAAGGGGCTTATATATGTTGGGTTTGTGCATGTGGTGAGACAATGTGGGATAATTGTTATGCCCGTGTGGCGAGCCAAGATAGGTATTTACTTTATTATTGCGCATGCGGCGAGACAAGGGGACTTTGTCGAGGAAGATTTGTGATTGCCCGGGGGCATTGTTATTGATGATATTTGTGTGGTGGCGTTAATTCATGCATATCACGGGTTTTGTTGTGTTGTTTCCAATGTGACATACATGGTCTCTGATCTTACTTGTTGACTAGAGCTGTGGTAGTACATTTTCACAATCATACACCGTAATCTGTCACTTATATCAGTGCGGGAATATGAACCTTGACGTTTGTTGATAATTTACATGGATTCTTGTATACATGGCTTTTGTGCATGAGTTGTACTATTGGCACTGGAGTTGTCCGTGCGAATATGAGGTATTGTTACTGTTAGCACGGGAGTTGTCCGTGCAGATATGAGGTATTTAATGGTATTGGCACATGACTCGTGCGTGCAGCATCTGAGCTGTTTGTGCGGTTATGATTGATAATGTGGGCACAAGATGCCAAGTGATTAGGGTTCGCGATTTGGAACCCGTGATTTGTGATTATGAGGTGTGGTACCTCGGTGCAATTCTTGTACAAACCTTGTGTGAGAGCGGTTGATTATTGGATTGTTACTTGCTCTTCCTTACTTGGTTTCATTGGACTTAAACTGTAATCTGCTTACTTTATGGCATTATTACCTATTTGCTCCTTGTTCCTAGTTGTTGCTTCTAGTTTCCATTACAAGTATTGTATTGTTATTCTTACCATGGTTAGCGTTATATTAATATTCTTCCCTGTTAGTTTTATATTCATACTTGTACATCTTTTTATGTCTAGTATGTGTCTTGATTGTTCCTTGTCACTACTCCACCGAGATTAGTCTTGATACTTACTGGGTACCATTGTGGTGTACTCATACTACACTTGCTGCAAACTTTATGCAGATCCAGGTACCTCGGAGCGTGGTGGTCATTAGATAGTTGATCGAGTATTGCTGTGGAGACTTCAAGTTATACATGTCGTCGCGTTCGCATGCCCCGGAGTCACTTTCTGAAGTTTTACTTTGTACTATTTATTTTTATTTCGAAACAATTATATTTATGGATTTTCTAGCGAACTAAGCTTATGACTTGTACTACCTGTTTTGGGATGTTGTATATCTACTTTGGACTGTTGGCTTTGGATAGAAATATCTGGATCATGTTTAATAGTTGATTGGTTAAAATTTGTTATTAATTCAGTAAGTATTACGCTTACTTAGTCCTAGAGACTAGGTGCCATCACTACTCCTAATAAGGGATTTTGGGTCGTGACATTTGAGCTATATATATAGTGATATCCGTTTCTCCATGGTTATGGCCATGCGCCTCGCGTGTTTGTTGAATATTACGTATATGGTTATTGATTGAGAGACTCATGCCTCGAGGTAGTCCATGTAGACCGGTGTTTTGGTAGGGCTACACATCGCAGCGGTGTTATGCTGGGATATGATCCTTTGTGCTCATTTCGTGTGTTGGGCGATTCTCCCATTTGGTTCCCTTTTTCATCATTTGGGTACATCCGGGTTGTTGCTTGTTTGGTGTACGGGTTGCACGGTGTGTGGCTTTATGTAAGGCCCCGTAAAAATTTTCAAGGAATTTAAGGTTTTGTGGTGCCGAGGTACACTTACGTGTTTGAGGATTGTAGAAAGGGTTGAAGAATGCACTAAGGAGTTGATGGACATTTTTGGATGAAGAAGGCAATTTTACGGTCAGTTTCGCGACCGTAGAACCATTTTGCAGTCCTCATAATCATCGCAGAGTTGAGCAAAGTATTTGTTGAATTTTGAAAGTTGTTTTGCGGTCCATTATGCGATCGCATAGTTATTTCGCGGTCCGCACATCCGTCGCAGATTTGGCATGAAGAAGTTTGGAGAGTGATTCTGCGGTCCACTCTACGGCCGCATAAGTGGCATGCGGACTGCTGACCTGTCGCAGACCGGTCCAGACTAGCCTAGTTCTTGGCATCGTTTTTGTGATCCATTTTGCTGGCTGCATATCTATTCTACGGTCCATTATGCGATAGCATACCTGATTTCGGAGGGTCCATTTTCCTATTTTTATAACCCGATCCCATTTTGATAAATAGCCTTAGGGGAAATCTAGCATTCTAATCACATATTCTTGCACCAATCTTCAAGAATCAAGGAAGTCAATCACTAGATTATCATCTATCCGGGTAAGTCCTACTCCTAAGCTTTCATGCAAGAGGTTATGAGTTCAAGTATATTATAGGGTTGAAATAGGCCATGCATGTGACAATAGGTTGTAGTATGTGGTGTTAATGAAAAATTTCTGTTAGTTTCTTGTTGAAATTGGTTAAGGGAAGAATGGATTACCATTGTAGAGCTTTGTAGTCTATTTTGCATACTAGTTGTTTGACAAAATTCCTAAGAGTGTTACACGATGGGAATCCTTCTAATTATTATGCTATTTTCGCTATCTTCCTATAGATTGTTATTGCTAGGAGTGTCGGGACATTGTAGTAACTTAAGAAAAGCTCAAGCAAGGTATGTTGGCTAATCTTCTCTCTAGGAATTGAATTCCAGGATGTTCCTGTAAGTTTCAAGTATGGTTGGCCCAAGTTCCCAATTCCCATGTTCTAAGTTATTTCTTATATATTTGACTATTCCGAATAACCTTGTGTTGAAAGATATATACTAAATATGTGCACCAAATACTCCTACCGTCTTGTGCTCTCGGTTGGGAATGTATCCTAGTGTGCCCAATATGTCGAGATAGTATGATTTTTTATCATGTTTAAATTGCAAGTTGTTATGCCCATTTGTGAAAGAAAACTCAATTCCCCTAAGACCCATATTGTTCATATTTATGCTTAAGGCCTTGATCCCAAATTCTCTTATTCATGATGATCTATAAATATGCTTAAAAGTGAAAGAACAGAGAGTGAGATATAAAACGTGGCCATAGTTGTTGTAACTACTGCATTTGATTTGAAGTTGTGTGTAAATCGTAAATCACTATGCTCTCCTTTATAAATATTTCCAATGCGATTTGAGTTCTTACGTACTCAAGAATAGAAATTGTGTATTGCCTTTGGTGAAGAAGTATTTAAAAAGATACGGTGTTTCACTCGTTTAAGATTTTTAACTCGTGTTGTGATTATAAGTCATTGTGCTCCATGCTTTGGAAAGGGATCTAATGTGTTTAAAGCCTCCACTACTGATGAACATAAAATTATGATTTCCGAAATATTCTATGTGTTGATCTTTGTGATGATGATCATGGAAATTTAAGGAATGAAAAATGTGGAATATGAAATACGGCCAACGTGCCATGAATGATGAATCATAAGTATGGCCAAGAGAGACAAAGTAATAATGATGTTGTGAATGATTGAAAGTACTAATGAAGCAATTTATAATGTGAAAAGTTATGATGTGAATATAAAATATATTTGTACTTTTGTTTCCCTTGGGTGCAAAACAAAAATATTTTTGGGAGTATCGTTAGTCACCGAGGAAGGGTATGTTGAAATAACCTAACCCTGAAACTACACGTACCGGTGTAGGAGTGCGTTGTCATTATTCCCCTTATTTGGGATGATATTGACTTGATGAGAATTTTCCACTTTATAGGGATGAGATGATTGCTAGAAAAGAGTGATGTCGATCCAAACGACATTCTGGTGAGACAACCTAGTCGGTCGGGTCGTGATCGGACGCCATGCCGCACACATGATGGCAATTGTGCTGGAAACTGTAACTGCAATTATGATTTAATTTATGATTGTGATTGCACCTCCACCCGCATACATTGGGGTGAGGCGGCGGGGCTACCGCTTTGTGTAGATCACATGTCTTTGGGTGAGAAAACCTAGCTGATCGGGCGGAGATCAGACTCCATAAACAAAATACAGTGGTATATCGGTGCTAATAATCTCCCAACAATATATATATATATATATATATATATATATATATATTATCCGTATTTTGAAAATTGCTATGTTTTAAACATGGTATTTGGATATTGTTGATTGTTACTTGTTGTTTCCATAGTTTTTCCCCCTTTTTATATTGACGTTCTATTTTGAAAGAGGACATTTAGCTTTACATACTAGTACTATTCCACATATACCAACGTCCGTTTTGTCGGGGGCGCTGTATCTTCAGTTAATGCAGGTGGTTCATCAACGGGCAGTCTTGATCACCGATAGGAGTTACTCTATATTCAACAAGTTTTGGTGAGCCCTACTCCGTTCCGGGCTTTATGTCATTTGATGTTATATATTGTTCTTTGAGGTATAGCTGGGGCCTTGTCACTGACACTTCTATTCTTCACTTATGTTGTACTTAGAGGCTCGGTAGACAGGTTGTGGTTGGTGTATGATGTTGGGAATTTAAATATAAGTGTTGGTATTTGGCAAACCTGTTTATCATCATATCTATAAACTTGTAATATTTTGGTAATTGTAAATAATATCCTTTGAGTAATGGAAAAGGAATGTGCAACACTTGACTCTTCTCTGTCTATCACTTGTACTGATTCTTATATTGTTAATGGGTAAGGTTGGGTAGAAGTCATCTAGCAGACTTGCTCGGCCGGGTTATCTCGATTGAGCGCCGGTCGCGCTCCTCGAGGTCGGAGTGTTACACTTTAGGTGGTATTGGTAAGGCATGTTGCAGAGCAGCTTGTATTTGATGAGATGAGGTTATTGAACCTGGAAACAGTGCTATCAGATTTGATTATGATATGTTTGGAAGAATAATATCATTAATTTGTTAGGAATTTGCTAATGGTTTTTGTCAGACGAGAGAGCTTCACGACTTGTTGATCTGATGAGTGGTTATGAGTTTATGTTTGTTTCCTCCATCATTGGTAGTGTACGATGTTTTAAAATAAGGTTTTATTTGAGATGAGGTTAGTTACCGGTACCGGGCTTGTTATTAAGCAGCTATTGTGGTCGGAGGTTATTTCAATGATTATCTTAGTTATGTGGTATATCATGTGATTATATTTTGGATTATGACTATGGCTTGATTCAGCTTGTTCAGATTTATACAGTGTATAGATCTGAGAACCGGGTCTTGCAATGGATTCCGAATATTTGAAAATTTTGACTCTAAGGTTTATGGTCTAAGGTCGTAGTAAGGATCTTCAGGTAGGTTGTATTGTCAGACTTATTGGAATTGGGATGACATGGGATCACATACGGGTAGGTGCACGAGGAGGTTATACGATGATTAGATGGCTTTGGAACGACTCTTGGCATGTTCGAAGACGAACGTATACTTAAGTGGGAGAGAATATAACGACCCGACCAGTCGTTTTGTGTATTTGGGTTATATTTCCCTTTTATATGCTTCACACATATGTTATTTTGGTTCTATGACTTACGGGGTTGATTGGTTCCGTTCCGGAAAGGTTTTTGGTTGATTTAGATCATTTGATTCTTAGCTTAGGAGCCTGAGTTGATTATGTTGACCAATGTTTGACTTTTGTGAAAATGACCTTGGAAGGTGTTTTGATGGCTCCGATACATCCAGAGGGTGATTTTGAACTTGGGCGTATGCTCGAAATCAAATTTGGAGGTCAGTAGGATGATTTGTGTTGTTCTGCCGAAAAGTTCCAATTTGAGGTTTAGACGTTTTACCATAGGTTGACTTTCGGTTATCGGGTTCGGAATTTGGTTTTGGGACTTGGAATAGGTCTGCTTTGTCATTTATAAATTGTCTGCAAAATTTAGGGTAATTCAGAGTTGGTTTGCTAGGAATCGGACGCGTGGTTGTGTTTCTAGCAATTCTTGACGCTTATTGTAATCTTCATGTGTTTTCGTGTCCGATTCACAATTCTATATGTTATTTTTGTTTTTCGAATGTGTGAGCGAGTTTGTACGATGTTTTCCTACTTGTGTGGATGTTTGGTGTGGAGCCCCGAGGGCTCGGGTGAGTTTCGGACGCGTTCCAGAAAGTTTGTAGAAATTCAATTGGTTCTTGCGCTCTATTTTTGCATTTGCGTGGTTTTTATTCCATTTGCGATATCTGCATTTGCGAGATCCTTCTCACTTTTGCAATGATGGACTGGGAACAGGGGGTTTGCATTTGCGAACCTCATGTTTCAAATGCGACATCTGAGACTGATAATAAGATTTATATGTCGGGACTTAGTCTCATTTTTATCTCCTTTTGAGCCCTAGACTCAGTATGAGGCGATTTTGTGGAGAGATTTTCATACCAAACTATTGGGTAAGTGATTTTAGTCAATTTTTATTTATATTTCATGATTATGTCTTAGATTTAATATCACATTTATGAGAATAAAAGAGGAAAATTTGGGGATTTTTGTCAATGTTTTGAAAAAGGAAGATTTGAGTTTTGTGAGTCGGGTTTTCCTCGGATTTGAAAACCAAAACACATATATGGAATCGTGGGATTTGACCCGGGTTTTGATCAGGCGAGCAAGGGGTTGACATTTGTTAACTTTTTGAAAAATGTTTAAAGATCATAGCTTTATCTATTGTAATTGATTTCTCTTTCATTGTTTGATATTGTTAAATAATTTTTGTTAGATTTGAGCCGTGTGGAGGCGAATTTTAGGGAAAAGGTTATTTTTGAGGTTTGATTTGGCGTGGTTGAGGTACATATTTGTAAGGCCCCGTAAAAGTTTTCCTAAAAACCCAAATTCCGTGATGCCAAAGTAGACGTAGATCGGGGAAGCTTAGTTGATAGGGTCAGACCTCGTACATCAGGCTATGGAGAAGGTTAAGATCATAAATGAGCGGTTGAAAACTGCCCAGAGTCGTCAGAAATGCTATTCGGATGTCCATCGTAGAGATTTAGAGTTCAAAGAAGATGATTGGGTATTTTTGAAGGTTTCCCCCATGAAAGATATTATGGTGTTTGGGAAAAAGGGGAAATTGAGTCCGAGGCATGTCGGGCCGTACAAAATCATCCAAAGGATCGGTATGGTGGCGTTCAAGCTTGAGCTATCACCCGAGATGTCATTAGTGCACCTGGTATTCCATGTGTCTATGTTAAACAAGGTAGTTGGAGATCCGTCAACTATTATGCCGGTTGAGACCATTCAGGTTAATGAAGAATTGTCATATGAAGAAATTCCAGTTGCCATTCTTGATAGGCAAGTCCAAAAGTTGAGAAATAAAGAAATTGCCTCCGTGAAAGTGTTATGGTGAAACCAGCAGGTTGAAGAGGCCACTTGGGAGGCCGAGGAAGAGATGAAGAAGAAGTATCCTTACTTATTTGAGTAGCTGTGTAATCCTTTTTTTATGAACTTGTCACCTATGAATTCTTTATCCTTTTTTCAATGAATGTAAAGGTGTTCCTTTTGATTATATGTTGTTTACAAGAGGCCACAGTTGGTGTTGTTATGAGTTATGCTACATCGTTGGATTTTGTACATGTTGTTAGGATTTATTTCTGGCGCTCCCTGACAGGTGGATATGCCTAGTTACAAAGGAAATTTTGGCGGAAGTACGCATTTCTGCGGCCCATTCTGCGGCCATAACACCACTCTGCGGACCGCAGACTGGTCGTAGAGTGGGGCAGATTTCTGGAGCATTTTTGATGCCCAATTTCGTGGCCATTATGCGACAACATAACCGTTTCGCGGGCCACATTCTTGTTGCATATCCCGCCTTGGGATTTTTCGGAGGGAGGTTCTGCGGTGCACTATGCGACCGTAAAACCATTACGCGACCGCAGAATAGGTCAGCGGGCCGCATAGTGACCGCAGACCAGGTCAGTTTCTTTCCAGCTCTAGCACCCATTTTTGCGTTCATTACGCAGACCGCATAACCACTATGCGGTTGCATATGCGACCGCAGAACCTGTTCTGAAGCTTCATTTTTGGGGTTTTTAAACATGACCCTATTCCATTAAAACTCATCCCATAAACCATTTTGATCATATTTTCTAATATTTTTAGTGTGAGAGAGAGGGTCCTAGAGGGAGAAGTGATCTTCATCACATTGCTCATCAATTCTAACTTACAATCTTAAAGATTATCAAGAGAGGCACCTAGGTCTTCTTCCTAACAGGTAAGATTCTATCACCCAAACTCTTAATTTCAAAATGTAACTAGAATGGGCCATTAGTAAGGAAAATCATGGGGATGGGAGTACTTATCATGCATGCATGTATCCTTGTAGTGTGTGGGAAGATTGTGAGCTAAAGATAATAGAGAATGGGTTGGGGAATGATGGAATCTTCCACAAAAAAGGGCCTTAAAACATTGATGCACACCTAGTGTTTGATAATATGCTCAAATGAGCTAGAATGAGAACATCTTCCTATTTTTGGTCCAACTTGTTATATTTCTAAAATAGATTGAAGTTGCTAAGAATTCAAGATCATTTTATTGTTTGAGAGTCTCAATTGAGGTATGTTGGCTAAACCCCCTTCTTCTTAGAATCGAATCCCACAGTATTCATGTAATTGAAGTAAGCCCTTGATTATTATAGAATTGGTGATTTCTAATATGTTTGTGTTGAAGGATGTAAGTTAAATATTTATTCTAAATGCTTTATCATGTTATCTTGTTATTTGAGGATGTTTTCAAAAATGAAACTGTATAAAAAGCCTCTATGTGCCTAAGATTTCCAACTCGCTTATAGGTGAATTTAGTTTCTTGAATTGGGAGCCTTATTGTTGTTGATAATGGTAATGATATTTGAATGTGGAAAAAGGGAACTGGAACAATGAGATATGGCCAAGCGCCAGGAATGACTTTATAATTGTGGTCATTAGTGCCAATGAATTGAAAAGATATGAAAGAAGTACGATGTGAGTTGATTGACTAAAAAAGGTAATGTCTCAAATGAGATGTCCTAGCCGATCGGGCCGAGATCGGACTCCGTGTAAGAACACGGTGGTATTGTGCATGAAATTGTGAAAATGATTGATGTCTTAAATAAGATAGCCTAGCCGATCAGGCCGTGATCGGACACCATGCCGCACACATGGTGGTACTGTGCTGGCAATTATAATGAAATTGTCGAAATGTCTCAAATGAGATGACCTAGCCGATCGGATCGAGATCGGACTTCGTGTAAGAATACGGAGGTATTGTGAATTATGGAATATCGTTATAAAAGATCACCCAACATAATAATATGGAAATTGACTTGAAAACGTATATGATACTTAACTTGTTGTTTTAATATTACTTGAAGCCCTTATTGAATTCTTAACTGCTCCTCTTGCATTATTATTCACTCTATTGAGTTGGTGTTTAGCTTTACATACTAGTGCTGTTAGCCGGTACTAACGTCCTTTTTTGCCGGGGGCACTGCATCTTTAAATGTATGCAGGTGGTTACATTTCAGACAATGTTGATCATAGATAGTGCTGCATCCTCTTCTCAGCGGACTCGGTGAACCCCATTTCATTCCGGGGTCAAGTATTATACCTTATGTTTATATTGTGGTCACATTTTGAGGTATAGCTGGGGCCTTGTTGCCGGCACCATCTTTACTATCTTTTGTATCTTTAGAGGCTCCGTAGACACTATGTGGGTTGTATGTGGGTGTTGGGAATGTTAAACAAGAATATGTTGTGTTTGATCACTGGTTCTACTCAGACTATAAGAATCTGTGTATTTTGCGACTTAAAGGCGAAATAGCTAATGAAACTATTTAATATTGTATGTATGAACTTCCTTCTATTTAATTAATAAAATCATGTCTTTTCTTGATCACGGGTGAGTTGGGTAGAATGTATCTAATAGGTTTGCTCGACCGGGTTCACTCGGACCTTATGAATCCGGTTTTCAAGCCTTTCCTCCACTCCTTTGTGATAGTGTTCATTGACGATATTCTTAGGTATTCATGAGGTCGGGAGGACCATGCCGATCATCTCAGGGCAGTTTTGTAGACTCTTCATCAGCACCAATTGTATGCGAATTTTACAAAGTGTGAATTTGGCTCGACTTTGTCACATTCTTTGGTCATGTTGTCTCTAGAGAAGGAATGAAGGTTGATCATCCAAATATTTCAGCAGTAAAGAATGGGCCTAGGCCTACAATGCCCACCGAGATTCGCATTTTCTTGTGCTTAGCAGGGTATTACAGGAAGTTTGTGGAGGGGTTCTCTACTCTTGCCTCTTCGTTGACGAATTTGTCTTAGAAAGCGGTTAAGTTCCAATGGTCTGATGCTTGTGAAAGGAGCTTCCATGAGTTGAAATCAAGATTGACGACAACGGCCTGGTGGGTTGGCACAAAACATAGAAATTCCAATATGGAAGTGGGAAATAATTAATATGGACTTCGTGGTTGGGTTACAACACAAGTTTGACTCAATTTGGATGATTGTGGACCGACTCACGAAATCAGCACATTTCTTACCAGTTAAATCTACCAACACAGCGGAACAGTATGCCTAGTTGTATATCAAGGAAATAGTCAGGCTACATGGTACTCCAGTTTCTATCATTTCCGATCGAGAGGCTCAGTTCACGGCAAGTGTATGGAAGAAATTTCAGCAAGGTTTGAGTATTCAGGTGAATCTTAGTACAACCTTCCATCCACAGACCTATGGCCAAGTATAGCGGACTATTTAGACGCTTGATGACATGTTGCGTGCTTGCGTTCTTGATTTCAGGGGAAGCTGGGATGATCATTTGCCACTCATATAGTTTGCTTATAAAAAAGTCTTTCATGCGAGTATTCAGATGGCACCATTTGAGGCATTGTATGGTAGAATATGTAGATCTCGCATTGGGTGGTTCGAGATTGGGGAAGCTAAGTTGATAGGGCCAGACCTCATGCATTAGGTTATGGAGAAGGTGAAGATCATAAAAGAGCGGTTGAAAACTTCTCAGAGTCGTCAAAAATCCTATTCGGATGTCCGTCGCAGAGACTTAGAGTTCAAAGAAGATGATTGGGTATTCTTGAAGGTTTCCCCCATGAAGGGTATTATGCGATTTGGGAAAAAGGGAAAATTGAGTACGAGGTATGTCGGGCCGTACAAAATCATCCAAAGGATCGGTGTGGTGGCGTACAAGCTTGAGCTATGACCCGAGATGTCATTAGTGCACCCGGTATTCCATGTAACTATGTTAAAGAAGGTAGTTGGAGATCCGTCAACTATTGTGCCAGTTGAGACCATTGAGGTTAATGAAGAATTGTCATATGAAGAAATTCTAGTTGCCATTCTTGATAGGCAATTTCGAAAGTTGAGAAATAAAGGAATTGTCTCCGTGGAAGTGTTATGGCGAAACCAGCAGGTTGAAGAGGCCACTTGGGAGGCCGAGGAAGAGATGAAGAAGAAGTATCCTTACTTATTTGAATAGCTGTGTAGTCCTTTTTTATGAACTTGTCGCCTATGAATTCTGTATCCCTTTAATCAATTAATGTAAAGGTGTTCCTTTTGATTATATATTGTTTACTTGATGCCACGGTTGGTGTTGTTATGAGTTATGCTACATCGTTAGATTCTATACATGTTGTTAGGATGTGTTTCTGGGCTCTCTGACAGGTGGATAGACCTAGTTACAAAGGAAACTCTAGCGAAATATTTGGAAATTTAGGGAGTTAGTTAAATTTGGGGTTGCTGGTGTAAGGTATGAAAACTGAGTTGCACAGGGTACTAATAATCGACCCTGATCCTCATTCGAGGACGAATGATCTTAAGTGGGGGAGGATGTAAGGCCCCATAAAATATTTCCTAAAAACCCGAATTCTGTGATGCCAAAGTAGGCATAGAGGTTAATAATAGTAGAAATTCTTTGTGGCTCGCATGCTCGCCGCGGTTCAGACTTTTTTGGATTGAACAGTGTGATGGGATCCGAAGGAAAATGTTGGGCAGAAGTACACATTTCTGCGGCCCATTCTGCGGCTGCAAAACCACTCTGCGGACTGCAGACTGATCGCTCAGAGTGGGGCAGCTTTCTAGGGGATTTATAGTGCCCAATTTTGCGGCCATTATGCGACCGCATAACCATTTCGTGGGCCGCATTCTTGTCGCATATCCCGCCTTGGGATTTTTTGGAGGGAGGTTCTGCGTTGCACTATCCGACCGCATAACCGTTATGCGGTGCATTATGGGATCGCAGAATAGGTCTGCGGGCCACATAGTGACCGCAGACCAGGCCATTTGTTTTCCAGCTCTGGCACCCATTTTCTCGTTCATTTCGCGAACAGCATAACAACTCTATCGTCGCATATGCGACACCAGAATCTATTCCAGAGCTTCAATTTTGGGGTTTTTAAACCTGACCCTATTCCGTTAAAACTCATCCCATAGACCATTTTGATCATATGTTCTGATAATTGTTAGAGTGAGAGAGAGGGTCCTAGAGGGAGAAGTGATCTTCATCACATTGCTCTTCAATTCTCACTTAAAATCTTAAAGATTATCAAGAGAGGCACCTAGGTCTTCTACCTAAGAGGTAAGATTCTATCACCCAAACTCTTAATTTTAAAATATAACTAGAATGGGCCATTAGTAAGGCAATTCTTAGGGATGGGAGTGCTTACCTTGCATGCATGTATCCTTGTAGTATGTGGGAAGATTGTGCGTTAAAAATAATAGAGAATGGATTAGGGAATGATGGAATCTTCCACAAAAAAGGGCCTTAAAACATTAATGCACACCTAGTGTTTGATAATATGCTCAAATGAGCTAGAATCATGACTATCTTCCTAATTTTGGTCACACTTGTTATATTTCTAAAATAGATTGAAGTTGCTAAGAATTCCGAATCATTTTAGAGTTTGAGAAGCTCAATTGAGGTATGTTGGCTAAACCCCCTTCTTCAAAGAATCGAATCCCATAGTGTTCATGTAATTGAAGTAAGCCCTTGATCATTATAGAATTGGTGATTTCTAATATGCTTGTGTTGAAGGATGTAAGTTAAATATTTATTCTAAATGCTTTATCATGTTATCTTATTATTTGAGGATGTTTTCAAAAATGAAACTGTATAAAAAGCCTCTATGCGCCTAAGATTTCCAAATCGCTTATAGGTGAATTTAGTTTCTCGAATTGGAAGCCTTATTGTTGTTGATAATGGTAATGATATTTGAGTGTGGAAAAAGGGAACTGGAACAATGAAATATGGCCAAGCGCCAGGAATGATTTTATAATTGTGGCCATTAGTGCCAATGAATTGAAAAGATGTGAAAGAAGTACGATGTGAGATGATTGACTGAAAAAGGTAATGTCTCAAATGAGATGTCCTAGCCGATCGGGCCGAGATCGGACTCCGTGTAAGAACACGGTGGTATTGTGGAGGAAATTGTGAAAATATTAATGTCTCAAATAAGATAGCCTAGCCGATCAGGCCGTGATCGGACACCATGCCGCACACATGGTGGCACTATGCTGGAAATTATAATGAAGTTGTGGAAATGTCTCAAATGAGACGACCTAGCCGATCGGGTCGAGATCGGACTTCGTGTAAGAATACGGAGGTATTGTGATTGTGGAATATCGGTATTAAAGATCACCCAACATAATAATATGGAAATTGACTTGAAAACGTATATGATCCTTAACTTGTTGTTTTAATATTACTTGAAGCCCTTATTGAATTCTTGACTGCTCCTCTTGCATTATTATTCACTCTATTGAGTTGGTGTTTAGCTTTACATACTAGTGCTATTAGCCGGTACTAACGTCCCTTTTTGCCGGGGGCACTGCATCTTTAAACGGATGCAGGTGGTTACATAGCAGACAATGTTGATCATAGATAGTGCTGCATCCTCTTCTCAGCGGACTCGGTGAGCGCCATTGCATTCCGGTGTCAAGTATTATACATTATGTTTATATTGTGGTCACATTTTGAGGTATAGCCGGGGCCTTGTTGCCGACACCATCTTTACTCTCTTTTGTATCTTTAGAGGCTCTGTAGATACTATGTTGGTTGTATGTAGGTGTTGGGAATATTAAACAAGAATATGTTGTGTTTGATCACTGGTTCTACTCGGACTATAAGAATCTGTGTATTTTGCGAATTAAAGGCGAAATAGCTAATGAAACTATTTAATGTTGTATGTATGAACTTCCTTCTGTCTAATTAATAAAATCATGTCTTTTCTTGATTACGGGTGAGTTGGGTAGAATGTATCTAACAAGCTTGCTCGACCGGGTTCACTCGGACCTTATGAATCGGATTTTCAAGCCTTTCTTCCACTCCTTTGTGATAGTGTTCATTGACGATATTCTTAGGTATTCACGAGGTCGGGAGGACCTTGCCGATCATCTCAGGGCAGTTTTGTAGACTCTTCATCAACACCAATTGTATGCGAATTTTTCAAAGTGTGAATTTTGGTTCTAATTTGTCACATTCTTTGGTCATGTTGTCTCTAGAGAATGAATGAAGGTTGATCCTCAAAATATTTCAGCAGTAAAGAATGGGCCTAGGCCTACAATGCCCACCGAGATTCGCAGTTTCTTGTGCTTAGCAGGGTATTATAGGAAGTTTGTGGAGGGGTTCTCTACTCTTGCCTCTCCGTTGACTTAATTGACTGAGAAAGCGGTTAAGTTCCATTGGTTTGATGCTTGTGAAAGGAGCTTCCTGGAGTTGAAATCAAGATTGACAACAACGGCCTGGTGGGTTGGCACAAAATATAGAAATTCCAATGTGGAAGTGGGAAATAATTAATATCGACTTCGTGGTTGGGTTACAGCGCAAGTTTGACTCAATTTAGGTGATTGTGGACCGACTCACGAAATCAGCACATTTCTTACCAGTTAAATCTACCAACACAGCGGAACAGTATGCCTAGTTGTATATCCAGGAAATAGTCAGGCTACATGGTACTCCAGTTTCTATCATTTCCGATCGAGGGGCTCAGTTCACGGCAAATGTTTGGAAGAAATTTCAGTAAGGTTTGGGTATTCAGGTGAATCTTAGTACAACCTTCCATCCACAGACCGATGGCCAAGCAGAGCGGACTATTCAGACGCTTGAGGACATGTTGCGTGCTTGCGTTCTTGATTTCAGGGGAAGCTGGGATGATCTCCATATGCAATTATACACCAGACACATCTAATGGAGAGGCGATATATTCTAGTGACTTAAAAAGCGAATGAAAACAAGGCTGACAGAGTAAACAAGAGACACATAACTCACACCGTACAAGAGCTTCAAAGTTTCTCATAATAAAATATCATCAACATGAGCTTTTATTATAATTATTATGTACACCTCCATCATGAGAAACCAAAGAGGAACGGTGGTGCCTGACACATTTGAAACCTAACAAGAAACCTAAGTAAGTACATACTAAATTTAAGTAGTGCAAACTGATAAATATAATCTGATTTTTAACATCCAAGCAAAATGGATCACTTGAATCTTTCTAATATACAAATAATTTAAAAAATAACTAGCATAAAATTTGAACAAACTAAAGATGTTTTTCAATTAGGCACAACATGGACGAAATTTGAAGCTACAAGAAAAGATGATGCTGAAGGCGAAGCGAACTTACAGTGGAAAACTTTATACTTCAAGACACTTAACCCATTTTTCACAAGTAATATTCCATTATTTAAGGTCGAGTGATTAGATATCATATTTTACTCAAAAGTGGGTAAGGTGTGCAAAATGAAACTATCAGCTAAACTAAAGATCCAAATTGCGGTGAACAGACTTTTATTTAAGCCCATGATTTCATCTTACCTTAAGACTGTAATGAGACTAAACAAAATCCTTAAAATACATCTTCAACATGCAATTAGGCTAGAACAAGTAGTAAGCAAGAAATAACATTGTACTTGAACAAATACTCACAAGCAGTTAAGCACAAATTCAGCGTAATGACACTACGGCAATATGAGATCCAAACAAGTCGAGCATTAATTCACTCTTAGAAAGGAAAAGAAAACATAGGAATAACAACCAAAATGGCGTAGGTTAAACCAAGATGAGATTAACAAACCCTCGCTATCCTTTTGCCCTTGACTCTATATCTAAGTGATTAAAACAAAATACCAACACCCCCATCTTGAAATAGCTCCTCTGGCTTAGATTCACAATAGGCAATTAACACAAATAAAATGGTAAAGACACAAACCTGTTTGAACGAGATTATATTTACTATCAATAGAAGAAGTCTGCGAGTTAAAGCTTAGAGAAAGTAGAAACAGAACCACACAAAGATCGCAAACCCGGATTTGAACCATGATCCGACCTCAAACGGCACCAGAATAACTCAAAACCAACAACAACTCAATCGAACTCCATTGATGTAGACAAAATCTGAAAAAAATGAAAATAGAGAAACATAGATTTTATTTTTTATAGATTTGAAGTAAAAATGGAACCAGAAAACGCTCACTCTTTTTTTGTATTTTTATATATATATGAATAAACAAGAACCAAAATCAGAATGTGGAAAAATCTGAAAGGAAAAAAAACTCAAACCTAGTTCTTTGTCCCTATATTTTCTCTCTAAAATTTTTCCTCCAAAAAAAAATCTCTCTTGAAAGAAAAATGACCCCAATATATAGAAGCTCCAGAATCTTCTATACTTCCTCCCCAAGTCATGAAAAATCTTCTTCTTTCTAGAAAATCCGAAACTCTATCTCCTGAAATGAGTAAAAGACAAGTGGAGGGAGTAGATTGAGTGAAACTCAATCCTACGCCTACCATTCATCCTAATCTCATCTTCTGATTGATTTTCGGATGAGATGCGCGTGGGAGGGAGAATGAGGAAGATTTGATTTGTACGAAATCAGTTATTTGTCAGGCCACATAGAAAGGAATGAGAGGAGAGACCACGTGATTGTTAGAGGGGAATTTTTCGGTGAGTGTGGGTGGCGGTGGCGCGGCAGAAGGTGGAGGAGGAGTGGGGGCGCCGTTTGGGAGACAGGGGGAATTAGGTTTAGGGTTTTGGGTATGTTATAATTGGATTTTTATATGGTGGTGGGAATTAATAAGGGCTGTTGGATTAAATGGTGCAGATTAAAAGGGAAATTGGGGCGGGTTAATGGGTTTGATCGGATTTTTGACTTGGGCTGGGGCGGCTATGGGGTTTTTGGAGTAATTGGGCCAATGCTCTTGGCCCATTTCGAACAAGACCACATAAATCCCACTTTTCTTTGTTTTCTTCTTTTTTTTTAATTTTAAACTCTAATTAAAATCCTAAATTAAGTCCTAAATCAATCTAATTTGTAAAATTAAACTAATTATCTATTTATACTATTTACATAATTAGTCATTTTAAACAAACATAAGAAAAACATTAATTAAGATCCTAAATTATGTCCTAAATCAATCTAATTTGTAACATTAAACTAATTATCTATTTATACTATTTACATAATTAGTCATTTTAAACAAACATAAGAAAAACATTAATTAAGATCCTAAATTATGTCCTAAATCAATCTAATTTGTAACATTAAACTAATTATCTATTTATACTATTTACATAATTAGTCATTTTAAACAAACATAAGAAAAACATTAATTAAGATCCTAAATTATGTCCTAAATCAATCTAATTTGTAACATTAAACTAATTATCTATTTATACTATTTACATAATTAGTCATTTTAAACAAACATAAGAAAAAAATTAATTTATATAATTAAATTCTAAATGCAATTAAGACCTAAAATGCTACGCATGAAATATTTTAGACATTTTTGATATTTTTCTCATAACTTTAAAATGTTAAATATGCAATTAAATGCAAGCGACAATTAACAAAAAATTCCTAAAAATTCTATAAAATTAAAATAATTAGAAAAACGTATTTTAAATTTGTAGAATTATTTTTCGTCGGGCAAAAATCACGTGCTCACAATTGTATTATGAAACTAACACTATTATTACATGTTCTTGTCTTTGCTTTGATGTTTTTAGAAAATAATTTTAGTATAGGGTAAAATGTAAACTTAATTAAGATGCATGTTCACTTTACAAGGTTAATAATCTCCAAAACTTGAGTATATATCAACTGTTTTATCAATTAAATTTTCTTTCATTTACCTGTATATTTTCTAAAGCACAAGTGAACTTCATGAGGATATATGAATGTCTAAAGCACTATTTGCATAGATTTGGTGCAATTACATAATCGAGGATATATTGTGGACTACATTCATGAGGAACAAGTACTGCAGGAAGATCAATGCGGTTTTGGTTCCTTGGAGAAATGGATCACTGGTATGGAAGAAAATGCTTCAAACGAGAGATCTAGTAGAGCATCAGATTTCGTGGCAATTGAAAAATGGTAATTCTCACTTTTGGTATGACAACTGGACTGGACTTCGAGCTCTTTATCATGCTTCATATCCAGAACATTGGTATGATGAATCCATAGTTCATGTGGATGAACTAATAGAGGATGGGGCATTGAATGGAGTCATGTTAAGAGAACTGTTGCCAAATGAGCTAGCTGGTCATATTATTGAAACCATTGTTCCACATTCATGTTACAATCTGAATGACAAGCCATGCTGGAAGATGGAAACCAAAGGGCAGTTCTCAGTAAAGTCTGCTTGGCAGTATACAAGGAGAAGAAGACGGGAAAGCAAATTATACAAGTTTATTTGGATCAGGAGGTTGCCATTGAAAGTCAACTTCTTTACGTGGAGGTTGTGGAAATGTAAAACTTCCCTTAGATGATTTCTTTTTAAGGTTGGGATATTTCAGAACCTCAAGATGTTGGTGTTGTATAAATCCTAAGGAAGAACTCTGCCGCTTGTCTTCCTACAGTCTCCAGTAGCCAAATTTATTTGAAACTACTTTGGTATTCCTACAGGGATTAATATAAAAGGGAAGCAACTTCTGCAAGTTATTAATGAATGGTGGAGAAGGCCAGTGAATGCAAGCTTGAAGCTAGTGTATCATGCCATGCCTTGTTTGATTGTATGGCATTTATGGAATATGAGGAACGTAGACATGCATGGGAAGAGCGTGTCCATCAATAGGTTGATATTTCTAATCTAAACAGATATACATAGGTTGTTAAAGGTGAGAAGGCCAAGTTTCTCAGGAGTGAAAACAAATTGTCTAGATTTGCATGAAAAACTGATTCATCATGTCCCTAAATTGAAGTATATAAAAGTGTCGTGGCAGCTTCCTCATGTGGGGTGGATTAAATGTAATATAGATGGTGCATGTAGAGGGGGTAATAGGGAAGCGTCATATGCCTTTTGTATTAGAAATGGAGTTGGAGATCTTATATTTACACAGGCAGATGCGATTAAAGATGCTACCAATAATATAGTTGAAGCTCGGAAATACTGGAGGCAACAAGATATGTAGTCCAAGAATAGTTTCCTCTCTGCTTGATTGAAATAGATTCTTTATTAATAAAAAATATACCGGAATAGGTCCGGGAACCACCTTTGAGCATTGTCAATCAGGTGGAGGAGATTAAAACTCTAGTGGCTAGAGGTGTGTTTCAAATTGTACATGTGCTAAGAGAGGGTAATAAACTGGCAAATCACCTGGCTAATTTAACTATAGAGCAGCATGCAATGGTAGAGGTGAATTCATTTGTGGAAATGGACATTCAAGGAAGAAATATATTAAATAATGACAAATTACAGATACCCTACATAAGGGTAAGGACAACTAAGGAAAAGTCTTAGAGGATGAGTAAAAGTGATGATATGAAGATGATGTGGAATCTAACTGTAATAGGGTGGAGGGTGAAGTGTCGAGAAGGAGGAAATTAGGAGATCATAGGAGAAGGAGTACACATTCTACTTCCTACTCAAATTCATATGGAGGAGAGTAGGACGACTGTTTATACTAACTTTGTTTCTCGTTTTGCAGGTACAGTAAATTGAGTTGGATTCTATGTTGTGACCAAGCTTGTCTTGGTGGTATTAGCATCTTCGATGCTCATACCCAGTAGGGGCAACCACGGTGTAGACGAACTCAAAAATTCAACAAGCAAGAAGTGAAATAAGCCTCACACAAGTCAGCCAAACTAGAATACTTACATTGTGTACCAGCTTGGTTCGGACGTGGAATAATACACTAAAAGGCCATAATTGCCTTAGCTTTCTCTACTTTCTAGAGGCTCCACAAACATATAATAGCAAGGTGTAGACGAACTCAAAAATTCAACCACGGTGTAGACGAACTCAAAAATTCAACAAGCAAGAAGTGAAATAAGCCTCACACAAGTCAGCCAAACTAGAATACTTACATTGTGTACCAGCTTGGTTCGGACGTGGAATAATACACTAAAAGGACATAATTGCCTTAGCTTTCTCTACTTTTTAGAGGCTCCACAAACATATAATAGCAAGGTACATGAATGCATATTGGCTATTGGAACACGCACGAGACTCTCACCACCCAAAAATATCAACTTGGGACATTGGATTTGGTCTCAGTTTGCAGGATGTTTGAGTATTGCTTGGAAGATCTACTAGGAATTTTCTGCATTCCCTATACTTAAGCAAAGCAGAATCAAGTGGATTCCACTCATAACTACCATGTACAAACACAAATTGATGAAACAAATTAACAAGAACAATAGGGTGGCATAGAGTTGGACAGTGTTCTTAAACATAATTGTGTATGGATTAGCGATCATTTGGGCTTTGCATACTTTAAATTCCAGTTCCAGGTGCCTACTGAAGCAGATAGCTTGCTTGGATTTGTAGTGCTCAACTTTACAATCACTTATGCAGTATTCCAATATATTGGGCACCCCCTGGAAGATCATTAATCACACAATCAATTGGCTATGCTTGGTTTTCCATATGCAAGTTTTCATAGCTCACTATGTACTACTAAAGTTGAGCGTAATGCTCAGCTTTGGTAATAGGATAGATGTATCTTCATGTTTTATTTTCTTCATTTTGTGAAACCTCCTNGCTTCATTTTGTGAGACCTCCTGACATTTTTTGTATTTTGTTCTTATTATTAATACAAACCACCACTAAGCACACAACTTAGTGGTATATTCACAAAAAGAAATCGGGGTTGGAATAATAAAATAATGATAAATTCGAGTAAAAAATACTTACCCCTATACAAGTAGTAAAAATTCGCTACAAAATCTCCCAAAATCGATCTCCAAAACCTTGTGAGAAAAAGTTACTGAATTTCGGAACAAGAAAAAACAAATGATGCAATTGTCCCAGCTTGATTCAGGTCCTAGATGATCCCAAAACTAGCATTTGATAAGCACAACAGGATCCTTGCGAGATTACACCCAAGATAGACTCTTGAATCAGCCAATTTTTCCTTAAAATGAGGGTAATATGACGTTTTTAAGTTTTAAAAGAAATTTGAAAATTTCAATAGCAATTTCATAATTATTTACACCAGAAAAAAATCAGCAATAAGAAAATCTTCGTTTTAGCACCCAAAACTCATCTGGAAGCTCCCGGAAATAAACCATATATGCATTTCAATCAAAAAACACGCTATGAACCTGCTCGCACACTCACAACACCAAAAAGAAGTTATCTTGATCCGATATTGACCATTGTCAAACTTCAAATCCTTAAATTATTACTTTCTCAACTAATGTTCCAAAATACACCCAAGACGCTCTGGACCCCATCCAATCATACCAACAAGTACAAATACATCATACAAACTTATCCAAAGTCTCAATACACCCATGGGAATATCACAACAAAGAATCGAGGCTTAAACCGAATAGAATTTCTCTTTAGTTGTTAAATCTTCATTCTTTCAAACTTTGCATACAAGTTGAATTAAACTATATAGACCTATCCAATGTCTCGTAACACCAATTGGAGTTCAATAACATCAAAGTCAACTCTTGATTAAACTTATGAACTCTTAAGTTCTTCAAATTGCCAACTTTTTACAAATAGTGTCGAATACTTGTAGGAACCGCCGAAACAAAATCCGAACATACGTACAAGTCTACAATCATCATACGAACCTATCAGAATAATCAAAATCCGATTCCGAGTCTGTTTACCCAAAAGTAAAACTTTGGTCAACTCTTCCAACTTAAAGCTTCTAAAACGAGAATTATTCTTCCAAATCAATACTGAACTGTTTGCAAACCGAAACCAATCATACACGCAAGTCATAAAACGAGCGGTCGGGTCGTTACATTCTCCCCCACTTAAACATACGTTCGTCTTTCAACGTGCCAAGAGTCATTCCAAAGACATCAAGTCGTTGTTTAAACTTTCCATACACATACCTATGAGTGATCCCACACCATGTCAACCTATATAAGTCTGACAACACAATTTAATCAAATATCTCTACCTCAACCATAGCTCACAACCCTTAGAACACAATCTCCAACTTTAAAAATTCATTATAATACCAAATTCTCGCGTATATACATTGTACACGTATGAATCAAGCTGTATCAAGTCATAAAAATATCTCAAGTACAATCACATGATATTCCACATAACCCAGATACACATAGCAGTAGCTCCCGACCACAATAGCTGCTCAAATAGCAAATCCAGTATCGGTATCTAACCTCCTATCAAATACTTATTCCAAATCATCGTACATTGCTAATGTGGAAAGAAACACGTAGAAACTCAAAACTACCCATCTCATCAAGAAGTCATGGAGCTCTGTTACCCGACAAGAACCTTAGCCGAAATCTAAGCTGACTAGTGATATTATCCTTCCAACATACCTTAATCAAGTCCGATAACACTCATTCCAGGTCAAATAACCTCGCCCCATCCACTACAAGATGCTCTACCAACATGGCACACCAATCCTATTTAGAGTAACATACAAAGCAATCAGTGCACCAACAAACAATAGCTCAGATATACCCAATGAAGGAAAAAGAATGAAATGATAGAACTGCTTGCCAACTCAACAGATACAATCACCAGGAGCAATGCTACGAACCCATCTCATAAGGAGAAACAAACATACTGGATATGCTCAAGGATCATATCCAAACATAATCCAGTTGCGATGCATGACCAATTCCAGACATCGGTCCACATGGAATATGTCGAGCCATGAGGCTCAGAATCAGCATACGTACGTATATCAACAACAAACACCCAAAGCACATGAACATAACAATGGAGAAACAAATATCACTATCTATCAAAAACAAAAGACCATAATCAAGGCACAATCAACCATGTAAGACCCCAAGAGCCACATTGCTCGAATTCCACCACAAGACCCAAACAGTACAGCATCACGTATGCAAAATAGTCAACAGTCTCACAACTCACCGTAGGTTAGGAGAGTAACACATGAAATACATCAGAACATGAATAAGATCAACTCTAATCGATGACACCACCATTAACACTAGTTGTGCCTGGTAAATAAATCTAACACGATGTAGAATAAACATTCTCATTAGACCTACTAGTGGCCTCCAAATCAATTACAATCCTTCCAAAATAAGTAGATAGCTTTTGAAAAGCCCACAATAACATATCAATAACACATACCATCAGTCGTCAACCTCATAGCATGCCTTCACCGTTCACAACCGTAGAACAATTTGCCTCTGAGAACCCTCTTAGTCTTCAAATCCTTAGAGTACAGAATATCCATATTCGATCCCAGCTACATTACTCAAATGACTGACACACTCCTCATACACAATCCTCCTATGAGAAATACTTCTATAATTCTTTCGTGTCACATAGCAAAATCTGAACATCAACGGCCGATCAACAAGGTGATTATCGTACTACTAGTCAAGCATCCGCCATTTAAAACACCATCAAGAACTCTTCGGGACCTGTCCACACATAACCAAACCATCAGAACTGAATTTTCCCAACTCAATCAAGTCACGCAAGCCGTCAAACCCAAAAGTACTTCCACAAAACACTAGTAAAGTATTACCACACCAAAAGAACTAATTAACTTTATTGCCATGCTGACCCAACACCACTGAGCTGACCCATTTCTTCAAATCCTCTTAGACTTGTCTTCAGGTCAATACTTCTCATCGTCGGTACACAATGATCCTAAACCAAGCTCAGAGCAGGAGATCCTAGAACAAACCTCATCGTTTGAAAGCCCATAAACCACAGTATTTCCTCTGAAGCACCCAATAATGCCGCAATCTAGATACCCACTCTTAAGAGACCTTCTGTGAATCTGAAGCTATTTCTCTAACCTCTCTGATACTGAAATGTCGAATTAATAATGACACAGAAATGCTGCAAGTCCTAACACTATCCCATGCAAAGCTTTGACCTTAGCCACATACAATTCCGGGGAATCCTTCCATACCACAAATATAGCTCAGACAAGAAATGATATAACACATGACCATGCAATCTGATTGTCGATAGTAGACTCCCCTACTTGGGCAAAGCCGTAGGACATCACATCTGATGATCCACAATACCAACCTTCTTAAGCTCGTACAACACCAATCAGATACAAGAACCTGTTGCATCCCACACTTGAACAACTGAATACCTACTAACATGTCCGCGTCCTCAGTCTAGAAAATACCTCGGGACAATGATCGAGCATCCATGGCCCCCTCATAGCCCATCCACAGCATCACAAACCGTTGGTGCATAACAGATACCGAGTGCGCAATATCATATACGAGTGAATCAATGATGCACGATAAAGAATGGAAGAAGGGGAATTTCCTAATAGTTCTGTAGCCTCACGAAGATAAGTACAGATGTTTCCGACCAATCTGTAAGACTTTACTAAATTTGCTTATGACTCATACCACCTATGAACCTAGAGCTCTAATACCAACTTGTCACGACCCCAAATTTCCATCTTAGGATGTTGTGATGTCACCTAGTATCTAAGACTAGGTAAGCCTAAAATATGTTTAATTAATTACAGAATTGAACTATTTAATCATTAAATCATAAACCAATAAATGGCATACATAACTGCAACGGCCAATAGTAATACATTTTCCAAAAGCGGTAGTACAGAGTCATAAGCTCTACTGAAATACAATAGAATTTCTAAATATTATACTTTATCAATTTACAATTTAATAGTAACATAAGGAAGTAAGATGGAGACTCTGAGGCCTGCNACACCATCAAGAACTCTTCGGGACCTGTCCACACATAACCAAACCATCAGAACTGAATTTTCCCAACTCAATCAAGTCACGCAAGCCGTCAAACCCAAAAGTACTTCCACAAAACACTAGTAAAGTATTACCACACCAAAAGAACTAATTAACTTTATTGCCATGCTGACCCAACACCACTGAGCTGACCCATTTCTTCAAATCCTCTTAGACTTGTCTTCAGGTCAATACTTCTCATCGTCGGTACACAATGATCCTAAACCAAGCTCAGAGCAGGAGATCCTAGAACAAACCTCATCGTTTGAAAGCCCATAAACCACAGTATTTCCTCTGAAGCACCCAATAATGCCGCAATCTAGATACCCACTCTTAAGAGACCTTCTGTGAATCTGAAGCTATTTCTCTAACCTCTCTGATACTGAAATGTCGAATTAATAATGACACAGAAATGCTGCAAGTCCTAACACTATCCCATGCAAAGCTTTGACCTTAGCCACATACAATTCCGGGGAATCCTTCCATACCACAAATATAGCTCAGACAAGAAATGATATAACACATGACCATGCAATCTGATTGTCGATAGTAGACTCCCCTACTTGGGCAAAGCCGTAGGACATCACATCTGATGATCCACAATACCAACCTTCTTAAGCTCGTACAACACCAATCAGATACAAGAACCTGTTGCATCCCACACTTGAACAACTGAATACCTACTAACATGTCCGCGTCCTCAGTCTAGAAAATACCTCGGGACAATGATCGAGCATCCATGGCCCCCTCATAGCCCATCCACAGCATCACAAACCGTTGGTGCATAACAGATACCGAGTGCGCAATATCATATACGAGTGAATCAATGATGCACGATAAAGAATGGAAGAAGGGGAATTTCCTAATAGTTCTGTAGCCTCACGAAGATAAGTACAGATGTTTCCGACCAATCTGTAAGACTTTACTAAATTTGCTTATGACTCATACCACCTATGAACCTAGAGCTCTAATACCAACTTGTCACGACCCCAAATTTCCATCTTAGGATGTTGTGATGTCACCTAGTATCTAAGACTAGGTAAGCCTAAAATATGTTTAATTAATTACAGAATTGAACTATTTAATCATTAAATCATAAACCAATAAATGGCATACATAACTGCAACGGCCAATAGTAATACATTTTCCAAAAGCGGTAGTACAGAGTCATAAGCTCTACTGAAATACAATAGAATTTCTAAATATTATACTTTATCAATTTACAATTTAATAGTAACATAAGGAAGTAAGATGGAGACTCTGAGGCTTGCGAGCGTCAAGCAGGTATACCTTGAAGTCTCCGTTGCACAGACGCAACTCTCAACATCACGATCAGAAATACTAGCATGAGTACACCACAACGGTACCAGGTAAGTACCAAGCCTAACCTCGGTAGAGTAGTGACGAGGCTAGGTCAAGACACCTATTAGACATAGAAATGTGTACAAGATATGAAGGAAGCTAACAATGGAAAGACCATCAATGTAAGGAAAATGGTGGAATGAATATTAATTTACAACCAACAATGAATTAATAAAAACACAAATGGTAGCAAGTGGTACACGGGTAATAAAGAAGCAACATATCAGAACACCGATGAGATATGAATGAAATCAAATAAGGAGGAACCAATGACATCTCAAATAATCAAATAGTTCCCAACGCATGGGCCTAGAACAAGAATCACCCCGAGGTACCACACATCGTAAATCACAAATCATGGACCTCAATTTCCAAATCTTACATGTATGCCACCCCGTGCCCACAATAACAATTACCTCCACACGGCAAGGCCCATGTTCTACCATGTACATTGCAACCACAACACATATCAATTAAAATGATCGAAAGTTATATTTAAACACCATAAAGCATAATAACAATCTTAAATAAAGTAAGGCATCAAATGAAATAATGAGTTTATTTTAGAAATAAATTAAATTAAAATAAAATAATATTTATAAAAAATATAGTATCATATGGGTTTACTTTAGAAATCAATAAAATTTAGTAAAATGTCATATTTAAACAAAGCAAAACATCACTTAAATTAACGAATTAAATATAGAATTTGTTAAAAGAGAATTAAACATCAGTAAGGTAACTAATCAATAGGGTGTTGAGTATAATTTGAGAACCAAATTAAAGTAAAAAGGCGATAACCATTTAAAATAATAAGGCACCGAGTGAGATATCGAGTTCTATCTTAAGGGAACATAGAATAAATCATGCCAATAATTCTATTATTTAAATTGTTATGTTACCAACAACTCAACAAAATATGATATAATGACTCCACGCAACTAAATTCACATTGACAATCAATTTATCAAGTTATAACGGAGGCATAAATTGGCATGTTAAAGCAATACAACAAATTATATAGAATGCATGACTCGTACAAGAGGCCACAATCGTTCCAACACAACGACAACAACGAATAACCTAACAAAATCAAAATGTGAATGTATGATTGAAAGAAGTACAATAACCATTCAAATGAACAAGTTGTCCCAACATTGAATGTACAACAAGAATCACAACTGACGTACTGCCTCAAAATCACATTTCACAATTCATAATCACAATCTTTCCTTATATCACTGTGTGAGCCTTACATTTAGTTTTGAAAAATTATTTTTCCCCAAATAGATAAACGCTTTTCAGCCGACCTTATCTCACCCCGTAGCTTCAAGTAGTTCCCCTACGAGAAACACGCGTATCAAGACCACCATATCTCACCGCATGCACATCAACCCCAGCCTTGTACAACCACATGCATATCAACATCACAACACAAACATAACTCGCACCACAAGTGCCCGTATGCCACAACTTGCCAATAAGTTAGCTATACCAATGTTTCCATAACAAATAGCCCATGGCTTAGCCACATGCATACCTCCACATGCACATTAACCCCAAGCCTTATACCATCGTATGCATATCAATATCACAATACAATCACAACTCGCACCACAAGTTTTATGTTTTAGAACTCGAATCTGCGCTCTTAAGCCTTAAAAATCTCATTTGACCCTCCTCGATTTGCGTGTACAGTTCGGGCAGGTTTCCGGAAAGCTTTTATGTTGAAAACTAATGAAAATAAGAATTTATTCCTTAAAAGTTGATTTTAGTTAACTTAGATCAACATTTTTAGTAAAAGGGTCTGGATCCATGCTTTGACGGTCCCCCTAGGTGTGTATAAAAGTATGGGACCTGGGAGTATGCCCAGAATCTAATTCGGAGGTCCCTAGCTTGAGTTATGAATTTTTGATAAACATTAAAAGTTTGGAAATTATTTCTTTTTAAGAATTGATTGATATTTTGCATTGTTAGTATCGGGTCCATGTTTTGGTTACGGAGCCCGGTACAGGTTCATTATGATATTTAAGAATTGTCTATTAAATTTGGTGAGAAACGGAGTTGATTTGACGTGATTCGGACCTTCCGTTGAGAAAATAGTAATTTTAAAGTGTTCTTGAGAATTTCATTTGATTTGGTGCTAAATTCAGAGTTCTAGGTATTATATTGGCGATTTGATCACATGAGCAAGTTCGTATGATGTTTTTAGACTTACGTGCATGTTTGGTTTGGAGACCCAAGGGCTCTGGTGAGTTTCGAATAGGCCACGAGATGTTTTCGACCTTGAAAATATGTTTTTTTCTATAGAGTCTGGGTTCTGGCATGTCCTTCTTCGCGTTCCTGAAGGTCCTCTCACGAACGCGAAGAGTAAGCTGATGAGGCCGGGATTTCTTCTTCGCGAACGCGAAGGCTTGGTCGCGAATGCGAAGCGATGTGGTGTTACCCTCCGCGAACGCGACACGACCATCGCGAACGCATAGTGTCAGGCACTGGGGAGGGGGAAACAACTTTTTCTTCATCGCGAACAATGACTCGCGAACGCGAAGTCTAGGGAAGGGTAGCCTACGCGAACGTGAGCACTGTCTGGCGAACGCAAAGGCTTGGCAGCCTATACCCTTCGCGAACGCGACAGTGCTCTCGCGAACACGATGAACACTGTGGCTCAGCACTTAACAGAATCCAAAGTGTTGGTAAGTGATTCTAAACCATTTTCTTTCAATTACCCATTACATTTCTTGAATTATCAACCTAAAAATCTAGAGTTTTCATGGTAGAAATAAGGGTTAGGTTAAAAACTAGGGATTTCGGGAATTTGGGAATTTAGACCTCGATTTGAGGTCGGATTCCAAAACTAATTATATATTCGGGCTCGGGGGTGAATGGGTAATGGATTTTGGTCCGAACCTCGGGTTTTGACACAACAGGCCCGGGGTCGATTTTTGACTTTTTGGAGGAAAATTTGGGAAATCTGTAGTTATTTATTAAAGTTGATTCCTTTAGCAATGTTTGATATTATTGAGTCATTTTTGAATAGATACGAGTGGTTTGGAGGTGAATACCAAAGGAAAAGCTGTGATTGAGAATTAAGTGGCCTTCAGAGCGAGGTAAGTGTCGTGTCTAACTTTGGCTTGAGGGAATAGGTATTGTGTGAGTATTTGCTACCTGTTTGGTTGTTGAATACGATGTATAGTTGCGGTGATGAACATCTATGCGTTGTGGTCGAGTCATAGCATGCGAGTGAAATTCTATTCTTGCAAATTTGTAGTCTTAAATCTTATTATCCATACTTATTGTTGTTGTTGAAATGTTGGGAGGCTTGTATCCGGTTCCACCAAGGTTGATAAAATTGTGAATATTGATTCGAGGCTGAGATGTGAATTTGTGAAAGTAATCATTGATGAAATATTTATTTCTTTGTAAATCTTCTCTCTATCCGTTGTTATTGATTCTGTGAATTGTGAGGAAGAGTGTAAAGCACGAAGGGTGATGCCATGCATGATTTATTTATATGGTGAGGAAGAGTGTAAAGCATAAAGGGTGATGCCGTGCATGCATTATTTATATTGTGAGGAAGAGTGTAAAGCACGAAGGGTGATGCCGTGTATATTATGAGAGGTTTAAAGCACGAAGGGTGATGCCGTGTATATTATGAGAGGTTTAATGCACGAAGGGTGATGCCGTGCCGTTCTATTTATTTATTTAGTGAGGTTGAGAGTAAAAGCACGAAGGGTGGTGCCGTACAATTTTCCTTGCTGTTTTAATTGCTTAATTCGTTTAAGGATTTTCGATTTAATTCTGACTTTTCATTATTCTCACTCTTTATGTTGTATTCCCCCACTGTATGTTACCTTCCCATTATTTCTACGTTATTTCTTTATTTACTGTTGTTACCAGTAACATGATTATACTATTCAGGTTATATGTGGGTGTATTGTGCTAGCCTCGTCACTACTTCGCCGAGGTTAGGCTCGACACTTACCAGTACATGGGGTCGGTTGTACTGATCCTGCACTCTGCACTTTCTGTGCAGACTTTGATACTGGCTCAGGTTGATCAAGATTTTTCTATAGGTCCACTGTCCGGAGACTCAAGGTAGATCTATCGTCGTTCACAGACCTTGAAGTCCCCGTCTACCTTTTATGTCACTATTGTTTTCTTTCATTCAGACAATTGTATTTCTTTCAGACTATTATTTGTAGTAAATTCTAGAATGCTCGTGAATCATGACTCCAGATACGGGTGGTAGTAATTAATAAAGATTTATAAATTTCCGCACCTCTTATATTTCATCTTAGTTAATTATTGTTATTTACTAAATAGAAATAAGGAATTGGTTTAATGATTTTATAGCATTGGCTTGCCTAGCAAGTGAAATGTTAGGCGCCATCACGGTCCCGTCGGTGGAAAATTTTGGGTCGTGACAGTTGGTATCAGAGCCCTAGGTTACATAGGTCTAACGAGTCATGAACAAGCTTAGTAGAGTCTAAAGGATCGGTATGGAGACATCTGTACTTATCTCTCAGAGGTTATGAAGTTTAGGAACAATATCACCTCTTTCATTCCTTATCGTGCGGCATTGATTTTGCTTGAAACCTATATCTCACACTCCTTTGTATCTACTCGTATATGACATTGCGCACTCGTTATCAGTTGTGCGTCGACGGTTCGTTATGCCGCCAATGAACTACGAGGGAGCCAGAGATGCTCAAACATTGCCTCAACATGTGATTCCGATTGAAGATGCGGACATAAAAAAAGATCACCTAGTGAATAATGTGGGGGCTGCAACGTAACTTGGCATCTGGTTGATTAATACGAGTTCTGAAAGTTAATATTGTGGACCATTGGACGTGTGAACTATGACTTCGCGCCTAGTGGTGGATCCACTATCAATGAATGGATTGCAAGTCATGTGTTATATCAGTTTTGGCCTAAAATGTATATATGTGGTACTGAAAGGTTCTCCCAAAATTTTCATATGTTTAAGGCCTGAGATTTTGTAGAGGATAAGGTTGGGACTTGCGGTATGTCCGCCTCCGTAATAATTTTATACTTCAGTACCAAAGGAGTTAGAGAAACAACATTAAATTTACAGAAGGTCTACTCAGCGTGAACGTCACGTTTGCGGATTTTGGGGTGCTTCGGAGGAAGTACAGTGGTTGACGAGATTCTAGACTAAGAATTGTCTGTATGGAGTTCTACTTTTGTGATCATTGTATATAAATAGGGGTAAAGTTTACCCCAAAGAAGAGTCGAAGAGTATGTTAAGAAATGGATCAGCTCAACAGTGTTGAGTCAGCATAACAAAAGAAGAAATTAGCCTTGGGAGAGAGAATTCTCCACAGGTGTCTGTGGCAAGCCTATGAAGAGGGAAGACCAGCCAATACAACACCGCCCACTTGGCTCGGTTCTCAGAAATACTTTTGAAAGAGTTTGTTTCCCGGACTCTTCGTAATGCATGGCGCATAGGGTTTGAATGATTGCGTCAGAGCACCATGACAGTGTCATAATATGCCATCAGGTTCAATAAGTTAGCCCGTCATATTCCTACTTTGCTTCCTACAGCCTAGATAGCGAGTTCATAGACTCATTAAAGGACTTAATTATGATCGTAAAATTTTGTATGACTCGGGAGCTACAGACTGATACTTCATTTCCACTAGTGGTAGAAATTGCCAAGATATTAGAACGTGTTCAGCGTGAAAAAAAAGAAAAAAAAGGAAACAAAAGGAAACTAAGGGGACCAAGACGTCTCGAGGTTCTGGGGGATTCAGTGGATTCTACTTTGCGAGTATAAATCATTATGGCGGGGGCTCGAGTAGTCGGCCAGTCTAGTTCGCACATCGGATTGATCGAGGTGCTCCAGTAAGTTCTTTTAACGCACCACTGACATGAGTTTCCTACAATGGTTATTCCAGTTATGTGGCACAGACTCAATATAAGCAGCCAAACCCGCAAAGGGGTTGTTATGAATATGGCGATACTAGGCACATCATGAGAAAATTGTCCCAAACTTGGGATAGGCATATTTCATCAAAGCACTCAGGCTACGTGCCCCATTGCAGTTACTACAGCACCCACACGATCAGTTAAGGGTGGAGGACAGGCGGGTAGAAGGCATCCTAGAGGTGGAGACCCAACCGTTGTTATATTTATTTTATGGTATGGTGGAGGTCGTTACATTAGATAGTGTCGTTATAGGTATGACCTCGATTTAAAATAAAGGAATAATTTTCTTAACTTGATTCGGTTCTGAGTATCAAGACGATTCCTCCTATTGTGCTCCACTTATGAGTGAGCTTCATAATTGTATAATCTACTTATGTGTTTACTTATGTTGGGAGGTTTTATCAAAAGAACTACACCTAACATTCTATGATGGACTCTAATAAGATCTGTGAGGCTAAAGGTGCCGCTGGTACTTATTTCGGTATGTTTTGATGTATATTCTGATAATTGATTACAAATTGTGAATTATATGCCCTACCGGTGTGGGGTTCATTATGTGTTGTGATTTCGTTTAACGAAAGTTATTTTAAAAGGAGAAAATGGAAAGTTTCGATTGGCAAGATATGCATATTACTTGTGATTCAGAACTGAGGCCGAGGTCCTCGTATTTTAAAATAAATTAATATGTTTAAACCGAGATATGAGCTGTGGTGGAAGTTATATAAGGACGAGATCCTTGTGATAAAAATTCTTGTGTTTAAATTCTCCCTTGTGAAATTAAATTTATACGATAGTACTAATAGGGAGTCATGCCTGCTAGGCTTATTTAAAATATTTGTATGAAATTCTATGTGCATGATTTCCAAATTCGTGTTGTAATATTGAGTTGTAACCTACGAGGTAGGTGTCCGCCCAGGTGGCATTAAATGTGACTCGTTAATTCGGGTAAATAATTATGAGGTCTTCATGCCTCGCATCTCGTTATTAGTAAAGGTTTGAAATGTGATTTTCGTTAACATGAAGTTAATTGACGATTCTGTAATTGATTATGAATAACTATTAAGACGAGATTGACCCAGAAGGATGCCCCATTTAGATGGTCAGACGAGTGTGAGTTGAGCTTTCAGAAGCTCAAGACCGCTTTGACTACAACGCTAGTGTTGGTATTACCCACAGGTTCAGGATTGTATACGGTATATTGTGACGTCTCTCACATTGGGCTTGGTGTAGTATTAATGCAAGATGGCAAGGTAATTGCATATGCGTCGCGGCAATTGAAAGTTCACGAGAAGAATTATCCTGTTCATGACTTAGAATTTGCAGCCATTGTTCATACGTTGAAGATTTGGAGGCATTACCTCTACGGTGTCTCGTGTGAGGTATTTCCTGATCATCGTAGCATTCAGTATCTGTTCAAACAAAAGGATCTTAATTCGAGGTAGAGAAAATAGTTGGAATTGTTGAAAGACTATGATATCACCATTTTGTATCACCCCGGAAAGGCCAATGTTGTGGCCGATGCTTTGAGTAGAAAGGCTGTGAGTATGGGCAGTCTTGCGTATATTTCGATTGGTAAGAGGCCATTAGCTGTAGATGTTCAGACTTTGGCTAATCAGTTCGTGAGGTTAGATATTTCAGAACCCACTCGGGTTCTAGCTTGCACAGTCACTCGGTCTTCTTTATATGAGCGCATCAGAGAGAGGCAATATGATGATCTTCAATTACTTGTCCTTAAGGACACGATGCGGCATGGTGATGCCAAACAGGTTGTTGTGGGGGAAGATAGGATTCTGCAAATGCAGGGTCATATTTGTGTGCCTAATGTGGATGGGCTTCGTGAATTAATTCTTGAAGAAGAACACAGTTACAGGTATTCTATTCATCCAGGTACTGCCAAAATGTATCAAGATTTGTGGCAACATTATTGGTGGAGGAGAATGAAAAAGGATATAGTTGCATATGTAGCTCAGTGTCTGAATTGTCAGCAAGTTAAGTACGAGCATCAGAGATCTGGTGGTTTACTTTAGAAGTTAGAAATTCCTGAGTGGAAGTGGGAGCGTATCACTATGGATTTTGTTTTTGGGCTCCCACGGACTCAGAGAAAATTTGACGTAGTTTGGGTCATTGTGGATAGGTTGACCAAGTCAGCACATTTCATTCCAGTGGCAGTTACCTATTCTTCAGAGAGGTTAGTTGAAATTTACATTCGTGAGATTGTCCGCCTTCACGGGGTGCCCGTGTCTATTATTTCAGATCGAGGTACGCAGTTTACCTCACATTTCTAGAGGGTTGTACAGCGTGAGTTAGGCACGTGGGTGGAGTTGAGTACAACATTTCATCCACAGACAGACGGGCAGTCAGAGCGCATTATTAAGATACTGGAAGATATGCTTTGCTCTTGTGTTATAGACTTTGGAGGTTCTTGGGATCATTTCTTGCCACTTGCGGAGCTTGCTTATAATAATAGCTACCAGTCGAGCATTTAGATGCCTCCATATGAGGCATTATACGGAAGGTGATGCCGATCGCCAGTTGGATGGTTTGAACCAGGAGAGGCTCGGTTGTTGGATACCGATTTGGTACATGATGCCTTGGATAAGGTGAAGATTATTCAGGATCGACTTCGCACAGCTCAGTCTAGGCGAAAGAGTTATGCCAACCGTAAAGTTCGTGATATTGCATTCATGGTTAGAGAAAGAATGTTGCTCCGGGTTTCACCTATGAAAGGTGTAATGAGGTTCGGAAAGAAGGGCAAGTTGAGCTCTAGGTATATCGAACCCTTTGAAATTCTTGAAAGGGTGGTTGAAGTAGCCTACAGGCTTGCATTACCACCTAGTTTATCAGTGGTTCATCCATTGTTCCATGCGTCTATGCTCCGGAAATATCATGGTGATCCGTCCCATGTGTTAGATTTCAGCTTTGTCCAGTTGGACAAGGTTTTGACTTACGAGGAGGAGTCGGTGGCAATTCTAGCCCGGCAAGTTCGCCAGTAGAGATCAAAGGGTTACACTTCAGTTCAAGTGCAGTTGACAGGTCAGCTTATAGAGGCAACTACTTGGGAGTCCGAGTCCGATATGCGGACTAGATATCCTCACCTTTTCACCAACCCATGTACTTTTCAATGTCCGTTCGAGGACGAACGGTTATTTTAGAGGTGGAGAATGTGATAACCCAAAAGGTTATCTTATGTTTTAGAACTCGAATATGCGCTCTTAAGCCTTAAAAATCTCATTTTACCCTCCTTGATTTGCGTGCATAGTCTGGGCAGGTTTCCGGAAAGCTTTTATGTTGAAAACTAATGAAAATAAGAATTTTGCCTTAAAAGTTGATTTTAGTTGACTTTGGTCAACATTTTTACTAAACGGGCCCGTATCTATGCTTTGACGGTCCCGGTAGGTCCGTATCAAATTATGGGACCTGGGCGTATGCCCGGAATCAAATTCGGAGGTCCCTAGCTTGAGTTATGAATTTTTGATGAAAATTAATAGTTTGGAAATTATTTGTTTTTAAGAATTGATTGATATTTTCCATTGTTAGTATCGGGTCCATATTTTAGTTTCGGAGCCCGGTACAGATTCATTATGATATTTAAGACTTGTCTGTGATATTTGGTGAGAAACAGAGTTCATTTGACGTGATTCGAACCTTCGGTTGATAAAATAGTAATTTTAAAGTGTTCTTGAGAATTTCATTTGATTTGGTTCTACATTCAGAGTTCTAGGTGTTATTTTGGCGCTTTGATCACGGGGGCAAGTTCGTATGATGTTTTTAGACTTGCGTACATGTTTGGTTTGGAGCCCCAAGGGCTCGGGTGAGTTTCGGATAGGCCATGGTATGTTTTGGACATTGGAAATCTAGGTTTTTCTGTAGAGTCTGGGTTCTGGCATGTCCTTCTTCGCGTTCGCGAAGGTCTTCTCGCGAACGCGAAGAGTAAACTAATGAGGCTAGGATTTCTTCTTCGCGAACGCGAAGGCTTGGTCGCGAACGTGAAGCGATGGGGCGTTACCCTTCGCGAATCCGACACGACCATTGCCATCGCATAGTGTCAGGCACTAGGGAGGAGAGACAACTTTTTCTTCATCGCGAACGCGAAGAGCAGGGCGAAGAGCAGGGAAGGGTAGCCTACATGAACACGAGCACTATCTCGCGAACGCGAAGGCTTGGCAGCCTATACCCTTCGCGAACGCGACAGTGCTCTCGCGAACGCGATGAACACTGTGGCTCTGCACTTAACAGAATCCAAACACGGGATTTGGCCAAAAATTCATTTTTCTCAAAAACCAAATGGTGTGAGGCGATTTTTCAAGAGTCATTTCTTCCCCAAAGTGTTGGTAAGTAATTCTAAACCATTTTCTTTCAATTACCCATTACATTTCTTGAATTATCAACCCAACAATCTAGAGTTTTCATGGTAGAATTAGGGATTAGGGTAAAAACTAGGGATTTCGGGAATTTGGGAGTTTAGACCTCGATTTGAGGTCGGATTCCAAAACTAATTACATATTCGGGCTCGGGGTGAATGGGTAAATGGATTTTGGTCCGAACCTCGGGTTTGGACCAAGTGGGCTCGGGGTTCGTTTTTTTACTTTTCGGAGGAAAAATTTGGAAATTTGTAATTATTCATTAAAGTCTTTTCCTTTAGCAATGTTTGATATTATTGAGTCATTTTTTAATAGATACGAGTAGTTTGGAGGTGAATTCGAAAGGAAAAGCTGTGATTGAGAATTAACTGGCCTTCGGAGCGAGGTAAGTGTCGTGTCTAACTTTGGCTTGCGGGAATAGGTATTGTGTGAGTATTTTCTACGTGTTTTGTTGTTGAATACGATGTATAGTTGAGGTGACGAGAATCTATGCGTTGTGGTCGAGTCATAGTATGCGAGTGAAATTCCATTCTTGCAAATTTGTTGTCTTAAATCTTGTTATCAATGCTTATTGTTGTTGTTGAAATGTTGGGAGACTTGTATCCGGTTCCACCAAGGTTGATAAAATTGTGAATATTGATTCGAGGTTGAGATGTTAATTTGTGAAAGTAATCATTGATGAAATATTAATTTCTTAGTGAAACTTCTCTCTATCCGTTGTTATTGATTCTATGAATTATGAGGAAGAGTGTAAAGCACAAAGGGTGATGCCGTGCGTGATTTATTTATATGGTAAGGAAGAGTATAAAGCACAAAGGGTGATGCCGTGCATGCATTATTTATATTGTGAGGAAGATTGTAAAGTACAAAGGGTGATGCCATGTATATTATGAGAGGTTTAAAGCACGAAGGGTAATGCCGTGTATATTATGAGAGGTTTAAAGCACGAAGGGTGATGGCGTATATATTATGAGAGGTTTAAGGCACGAAGGGTGATGCCGTGCCATTCTATGTATTTATTTGGTGAGGTTGAGAGTAAAAGCACGAAGGGTGGTGTCGTGCAGTTTTCCTTGCTGTTTTAATTGCTCAATTCGTTTAAGGATTTTCGGTTTCATTCTGACTTTTCATTATTCTCACTCTTTATGTTGTATTCCACCACTGTATGTTCCTTTCCCATTATTTGTGCGTTATTTCTTTATTTACTGTTGTTACCACTCGCATGATTGTACTGTCCAGGTTATATATAGGTGTCTTATCCTAGCCTCGTCACTACTTCATCGAGGTTAGGCTCGACACTTACCAACATATGGGGTCGGTTGTACTGATGCTGCACTGTACACTTTCTGTGCAGACTTTGAGACCTGCTCACGTTGATCGAGATAAGGAATAGAAATGTGGGTGTCTTATCCTTGCCTCGTCACTACTTCATCGAGGTTAGGCTCGACACTTACCAGCACATGGGGTCGGGTGTACTGATGCTGCACTGTACACTTTCTGTGCAGACTTTGATACCTGATCACGTTGATCACGTTGGTCCGCTGTCTGAAGACTCAAGGTAGATCTGTCGGCGTTCACAGACCTTGAAGTCCCCGTCTACCTTTTATGTCACTGTTGTTTTCTTTCATTCAGACAGTTGTATTTGTTTCAGACTATTATTTGTTGTAAATTCTAGAATGCTCGTTAATCGTGACTCCAGATCCGGATGGTAGTAATTAATACAGTTGTATAAAATTACGTACCTCTTATATTTCATCTTTGTTAATTATTGTTATTTACTGAATAGAAATAAGGAATTGGTTTAACGATTTTCTAACGTTGGCTTGCCTAGCAAGTGAAATATTAGGCGCCATCACGGTCCCGTCGGTGAGAAATTTCCGGTCGTGACACCTATATGCCACAACTTGCCAAAAAGTCAATGACACAAATGTTACCACAATACATAGCCCACGCCTTAACCACAACGTGTACAAGAACCTCAAAAACAGCAAAATGAACGAGGAATAACTCAACAAGGAAAGGTATTCCAATAACCAACAATTTCAGCCGGAAAATTGTCAATAGCTCTCAACAACTACAACTTCCATAACTCAACAATGAAGGTATTTCCATGAAATGGCAACTTCAAATTCAAATGCATAACATAAGCTCAACAATAAGAGAGATAGCATGAAATAGCAAATATGACTAAATGCATGAGAATAACTCAACAATGGAAAGAATAACATGTAACAACAACTACTAATAAATGCATACAAGAGTAACCTCGACAATAGAAACTAAAACATGTAATAACAACTTCAAGTAAAGCATGTAGGAATAAACTTGACAACTAATAAACATAGAACAATTAATAACAACTTCAATTAAATGCTTATAAGTAACATAAGAGTCTAAATCGGTCAATTTTCACATATAAGCATGTGTACACACTCGTCACCTCATGTACATGTCTTCCATATAATTAAAATAGTACATTCAAACCCAATTCTAAGGGGTATTTCCCCCACACAAAGTTAGGCAAGATACTTACCTCAAAGAAGCTAAATCAATACTCTAAGAAGCCCTTCCCGTGTGAAACAACCTCCAGACGGCTCGAATCTAGGCAAAATAACTTAATATCATAAATAAAAGCCTTTCGGATAATAAAGCTTTGATCTTTAATAAAAACAAAAAAGTTAATGTCACCTAACCTCGGGGTAGTGATGGTGCCTAACATCCACTTACTATGCAAGCCGACGTGAAATAATTAATTAACCAAATTTTAACAGTTAAAAACAAAATAATGATATTCAACGAGAAATAAATGCCAAGTCTAACACGGTGCAATTATAAACCATGTGATAATAACTACTCCCAAAAAGCCGGAGTCACGAGAACACGACCAACTAGAAGTCTACAAACATAGTCTGAAAAGAATACAACTATTCGAAAGAGATAAACAGTAAAAGTAGGAAATGGAAAGGTCTGCGAACGCCCATAGATCTACCTCGAGTCTCCATGCGAAAGTGATCCGGGTCGTCGCACCTCAAGCACCGCTTGNGAGAAATAAATGCCAAGTCTAACACGGTGCAATTATAAACCATGTGATAATAACTACTCCCAAAAAGCCGAGTCACGAGAACACGAGCAACTAGAAGTCTACAAACATAGTCCGAAAAGAATACAACTGTTCGAAAGAGATAAACAGTAAAAGTAGGAAATGAAAAGGTCTGTGAACGCCCATAGATCTACCTCGAGTCTCCATGCGAAAGTGATCCGGGTCGTCGCACCTCAAGCACCGCTTGGACCAATACCAGTATCTGCTCAAGATGCGCAGAAGTGTAGAATGAGTATAACCGACCCAATGTACTCCATAAGTGTCGAGCCTTGCCTTGACGAGGTAGTGACGAGGCTATGACAAGATACTTACATAAATAAACTTGTACAAGTGTACATAAAGCAACAAAATAACAAGAAGAATGATAAAATACTAACTGGGAGGGGACATGCGAAAGGGGAAAATATCCTAAAAACGGAAAGTACGAACTCACAAAATAACATCTTTCGAATTAAGCAATAATATAACCAAGTAAATCACCAAAACCAGAAATCAAATAAATCAATGATACGAAAATGGCACGGCATCACTCTTCATGCTTTTACCCTCGTCCTCACCATGCAAATATATGAATATAATGGCACGACATCACCCTTCGTGCTTTTACTCTCGTCCTCACCATGTAATATCATGAATATAATGGTACGCCATCACCTTTCGTTCTTTTACTCTCGTCCTCACCATGCAATAATATAAATCCAAATAATAAGCAAGGCGGGGAATAATTTCACTTCAAATATGGTGCCATGATATCAAACTTCAACTTCAAAAATATTCAACATCTTTAAAATAAAAAATAAATACGAAACGAATAATTAAGGAAGTAATAATCTAACTTAAGAATGGATAACATTATTAATAAGACAATATAATACAAAGAAACAATTTCCACCCGCATGCTTTAACCCAATGACAACGCATAGGTACTTGTCACCTCACACATACATTTTTCCCACACATAAAACATGTAGCAAATAGACCAAGTCCAAATCCCTCAAGTCAAGGTTAACCACGACACTTACCTCACTCCGAAATCAAATCAATGTTCAACCGTGCCTTTTCCTCCATAATTAGCCCCCAAACCAATCATATCTAACCAAATATAGTTCAAATAATTCAAAATAAGCTTTCGAAAACTACCCACGAGTGAAAAAGTTTCGATCTTTAATGATTTTGAAAAAAAGTCGACAAAAGTCAACCTCGTACCCGCTTGGTCAAAACCCGAGATTCGGAGTAAAACCCAATTACCCATTCACTCCCCATCCTAGTTATGTGATTAGTTTCTAAATCTGGACTCTATTTGAGGACTAAATCTCAATTTCTCAAAACCCCCAATTTCTATCCAAAGCTCAAATTTCTACATTGAAAAATATAGATTAAAGGTTAAAATCAATAGGTGTTTATGGAAATATAAAGAAAAAAGTAAACATCTACTAACCTATGATGTTGGTCGGAAAAACCCTTTTCAAAATTGCCTCCGGGACGAGCTCAAACTTGAAAATGGTGAGAAATGGGATAAATTCCAATTTTTAGAAGTTTAAAAGACTGTGCGTCAGGTTTTCATCACCTTCGCGACACACCTAACGCGTTAGCAAAGCATTACGGCCTAAATGGCCTTCGCGTTCGTGGGAAACCCTTCAGAAATCTGGACTTTCCATGTCGCAAAGTTATGACTGCCAACAAGCTTTATCGGCAACTGTGACACAGGATTGAACTGAACAATAACGCCGGAGTTGCTGCTCGTAGAGTCAGCATTTGTTACATTAGGGGCCATTTTAAGTGCGAGCCTGTGGTTGGGGTCAGATGATCGGGAAAAAAACTCGTGAGAGTCAAGGAGACTAGTCTGATACCATATAGGTGCAAGACGAACAAAAAGGATGATTTATTAAATGATGATGAGCTGATTATATACACAAACAAGTTATAGAGTCCCTGTGAGAAAGCTCCTCCTACAGTGGTAACAAACCAGAAAATAAGGAAAAGAAAATGGTGGAAACAAATTAACAACCTATGCAGTAAAACAAAGTAGATACAATAATGTTACAAAGTAGTAACAGTAACTCCTAAACTTGAAGTTGAAGAAGTTGACCGAGTTTGACTTTTGTGTATTTGACCTCAGATCAGAATTTTGATGGTTTTGGTAGGTCCAGATGGTGGTTATGGACTTGGGCGTAAGCTCGGATTTGCATTTGGATGTTTCTAGAAGGTTTGGTAACCATTTGGCGGAAGTCGGCAATTTAAAGGTTTAGAATTTTCCTTAGTTCGACCATGGTTTGGCTCTAAGTCTATCGGGTTCGGATTTTTGGTTTCGGGACTTGGAATAGGTCCATTTTATCGTTTGGCACTTGTCTGCAACATTTGGTGTAATTTGGAGTTAGTTTGAAATAATTCGGGCGCTTGGTTGCAATTATAGAAGTTCTTGAGTTTTCTTGTGAATTCCATGCGTTTTAATGTCCGTTTCGTGGTTCAAGATGTTATTTTGGTGTTTTGATAGTGCGAGGGAGTTCGTATGATATTTTTAGACTTGAGTGGATGTTTTGTTTGGAATCCCGGGGGCTCGGGTTAGTTTGAGATTGGTTTTTGATTGGTTTTGTAGAATCTAGAGTGCTGGTGCTGCTTCCATCGCAATTGCGATGTTTTGTTCAAAAATGCGACAATTACATTTACGGGGTCTTCCTCGCTTTTGCGAATATGGGTGCTGGCAAAGGGATCTCGCATTTGCGAAGACTGTATCGCAATTGCATAGACTGGAGGCTCGCTTTTACGACACTAGAGTCACATTTGCGACAAGCCGCTGGGGGGAAACATCTTTGCATTTGTGAAGTTTATTGTCGCAAATGCGATATTAGCAGGTCTGGATAGGTTCGCATTTGCGATCCCTTTTTCTACAATTGAATACGAAACCCAGGTCGCAAATGCGACATTTGCACCTGGTTATACATTTTGTATTTCAGGACATAGTCTCATTTTATTATATTTTGAGCCCTAGACTCGGTGTGAGGCGATTGTGTTGAGAGATTTTAATACCAAACTATTGGGTAAGTGATTTTAATCAATTTTTAATTATATTTAAGGACTATATACAAGATATAACATAACGTTCATGAGAATCTAAGGGAAAGTTTTGGGATTTTTGTCTATATTTTGAAAAATAAAAAATTGAGGTTTGAGAGTCGAATTGGACTCAGATTTGAAAACGAAATACATATATGAATTCATGAGGCTATGGGTGGTCGAGACCTACCCTTCCACTCTGTTTTTGACCGACGGGCCCTAGGTTAACTTTTGTTGACTTTTGGGGAATTGCATCAAGATTATAGCTTTATTAATTGGAATTGGTTTGTCTAGCATTGTTTAATATTTTTAAGTCATTTTTTGCTTGATTTTAGCCGTGCGGAGGTGAATTTTAAAGGGAAATGCTATTCTGAGTATTGATTTGACCTAATTGCGGTAAGTATATAGACTAACTTTGTGCGGGTGAATCAACCCTACACGAGGTGACGAGTGTGTACACTAGTTTATATGTGGTATTTGACCGATTTTGTAATAGGCTGATCAGTCATTTTGCGTAATTGGGCCCGCTACACCTTTTCATTCTTCACATATGTGTTTATGGTTTTGTGACTTACGTGGTTGGTTTGTTTTATTCCGGGAAGCTTTCGGGTTGATTTGAACCCTTTTATTCTTAACTTAGAAGTTTAAATAAGAAATGTTGACCAAACTTTGACTTTTGTGAAAATGACCCCAGAATTATTTTTTTATGGCTCTGATAGCTTTGTATCATGATTTTGGACTTAGGCGTATGCCCGAAATTGATTTTGGAAGTCCGTAGGTTGTTTTATGTTGATTTGCCAAAATTTGGCTATTTAAAGTTGAAAGGTTTAACCGTAGGTTAACTTTTAGCTATCGAGCTCGGAATTTGATTTTGGGACTTGGAATAGGTTCGTTATGGTATTAGGAACGTGTCTGTAAAATTTGGTGTCGTTTGGAGTTGATTTCAAAGGATTTGGATGTTTAGTTGTAACTTTAGAAATTATTGAACTTTACTTTGAAATTCATGCGTTTTAGTGTTCGATTCGTAGTTTTAGATGTTATTTTTGTGTTTTGATTGTGCGAGCGAGTTCGTATGATACTTTTAGACATGTGTGGATGCTTTATTTGGAGCTTCGAAAGCTCGGATGAGTTCCAGACATCTATCAGAAAGGTTTTGAACTTAAAATGAACTATTGGTGTGTTGGTGCTCTGTTATCGTAATTGCGAGGACCAGCTTCGCAATTGCGAAGGTGATAGTAGGGGGTCAGTTGTCGCAATTTCCACTACCCCTTCGCAATTGCGAAGGCAGCAAGATTTTTGCTTGGTTCGCATTTGCGAACAAACATTCCATTTTGCGATGATGCCCAGTTCGCAATTGCGAGGTTACTTGAGGCTGTTAGTGTTCGCAAGTGCGATCCCTGGTCCGCAACTGTGAGGGTTCGCAAAAGAGAACCCTGTGTCACAAATATGACATCTGCAGTTGATTAAAGGGCCGAGAGACGGGATTTTGGAACACATTCTCTCATTTTTGAACCATAGACTCGGTAGGAGGCGATTTGGAGAGGGGATTTTCACCTACAAACTATGGGTAAGTGATTCTAATCTATTTCCAATCATATTCAATCAACATATCTTAGATTTTAACATAAAAATCATGTGAATCAAAGTGAAAATTTGTGAAACTTTGTTAAGTTTTTGAAAGTCGATTTGAACTCGGATTTTGAAACTAATCACATATGAAATCGTGGGGTCATGGGTAGTCGGAATGTACCATTGGACTCGGTATTTGACCAGGGAAGTCCCGGGTTGACTTTTTGAGAAAAATGTAAAGATCTTAGCTTTATTTATTGCAATTGATTCCTTCGCATTGTTTGATGATATTATGTCGATTGTGGTTGGATTTGAACCGTGTGGAGGCGACTTTTAAGGGAAAAGCTATTTCCGAGTGTTGAATTGGCCTAGTTGAGGTAAGTATTTTTCCTAACATTTGTGTTAGGGAACCACCCCTTAGGATTGGTATTGATTGATTCATTTGTGCTATGTGAAAGTCGTGTACGCAAGGTGACGAATTACGGGTTGTACATGGTATTTGACCGAATAGGGCTACTTAGATTCTTTCCATGCCTTAATTGAATTGTAGTTTCATGTTCTAAATTGTCACGACCCAAAATCTAACCATGGTCGTGATGGCGCCTATCGTGTTACAAGGCAAGACTATTTCCCAAAATTTTACTACTAAATCGATTATAGGAATTTAATAAAACATTTGAATTTTTAATAAACTAAATCAACTCTAAATATAATTATAGAAAATATGGAAACTAGCCCCAAACATCGGGGTGTCACTAAGTCATGAGCGTCTAAAACTATAAACTAAGATATATAAATTGTCTAACTGTCCGGAAGAAGAAATGACAAAAGGAGTAACAAAGTCCTGCGGACGATAGCAGCTACCTTGCAATCTCCACAGATAGCCGGCCTGAACTCAACGATCGCCGCTCTCTAACTCACCTAGATCTGCACATAAAGTGCAGGGTGTAGTATGAGTACAACCGACTTAGTAGTAACAGAAATAACTAAGGAACTGAGCAGTAGTGACGAGCTAAGCAGAATAGTAGTTCCTAGGTTGGTTTAACTCTAATTGTCAAAAGTTGCACATTTAAAGGTTTAGAAGGTTCATAGATTTGACGGGAAGTTGACTTTGAGACATTTTGTCATTTGAATGTTTTGTGAGATATTTGGGCTCATTCCGAGTTGGTTTGGTAGGAATCGGATGAATATTGAAGTTCATGAGTTTTAAGGCTTGCATGATGCATTTTGGTGTTTGATTCATGATTTTCGATGTTGTTTATGTTTTGAGCAGGAGAGCAAGTTCTTATGATTTTTATGTACTTGTATAAATTTTTGGTGTGGAGCTCGAGGGGTTCGGTGAAGTTTCGAATTGATTTTAGAGCATATTTTGGTGAGGCGTCAGTTTGCTGGTGCTGCATACCTCGCGTTTGCGAGGGTCCGAAATTGTGCATACTTTATCGCATTTGTGATGGTTGGTTGCCTAAGAAGGACCTCGCATCTGCGAAGAATATAGTTGCATTTGCGATATTGGCTGGCACGCAGGGACTTTGCAATTGCGATAGGGGTCGGATTTATGACATCTGTTGGGGCAGACTAGGTTCGCATTTGCGTGCCTATGGTGGCATCTGTGGAGATCGCAATTGTGAGACTCAGTTTGCAAATGCGACATTTGCAATTGGTTATTAGGTGAGCATTTTAGGACTCAGACCCAATTTCTCATATTTTGAGCCCTAGATTTTGAGAGGGGCGATTTTAGAAGGGGAATTTCACACAACGCAAAAGGTTAAGGGATTTCTCCATTTTTTAACATTATATCTTGTTTTACATGTAGATTATGGTATTTGAAGGAGACATTTGGGGATTTGACTATAGTTTTGGAGAGTAAATGGAGATTTGAACCCTGATTTAGAGTAAGATTTTGATGAAACTTGTATATTTGGTCTCGTATCCGAATGGATAGTCAGGATTTGTGAGTTTGGTCAGGTTCCGGAAAGTGAGCATTTGTTGACTTTTTGGTTGGTCTTTTGGAAACTGATAAAGATTGGAGCTTTATTACTTGGAATCGATTCCCAAAGCGTTTTGATGTTATTGCGTTGTTTTTAACTAGATTGGAGCCGATTGGAGGCTTATTCTTATGGGAATGGCTTTTAGGAGTACTGATTCACACACTTTGAGGTAAGTAACTTGTCTAAATATGGTTTGAGCATAATTTCCATGTTTTCTATGATATTTGATATATATTAGGAGTGACGCACATGCTAGGTGATGGGCGTATGTGCGTACAGCAGGATTATTCATGATCTAGGTAGACCTTAGGCTAATATGTGCCTTGTTTTGCAATCATGCCCTGTTATTTCCATATTTTCCCTACTTCTATGACTACTTTAGCTATTATTCATGCTTAAAGTCATGTCTAGGCTACGTGCTTATCTGTTTAAGACATGATAGGGTTATTCTTGCAATATTGGGCTATTTACCTTAATGATAGTCATACCCTCAGTCATTATGTTATATCCGCGTATCATACCTATGTCTCTATGAATTCCTTATATGTTATCTTACATGTTGTTGTTTCCCTTATGTGTGTGATACGGTTTGAGAAGAGTAATGTGAGATGTGAATATTTTAGACTTTAGCGAGTGATGACTGAGCTTGAGCCATATAGCCGATTTGGTATTGATTATGAGCTGACGCATACGCTAGGCCCCACGTGGGGCTGAATGGTATTGATTGTATGTTGACGTATGTACAAGGCCCCATGTTGGGATAAATGATATTGATTATTGACTTATATCCGATCAGTGCTTGGGTAAGGACCCGCCCCTTTAGAGGCAGGTATTAACCTTGGGCGCAGGCACATGATCATATATGTTCTTAGGGTGAGGGACTTATGTCAGGTGCCCGTACAATGCTGAGTATTATTGTTGTTGAGTGTGAGGGTCCAAGGGAAAATGTGCCAGGTAGTACACATGACCTAATATGACATACTTTATGATTTAACTATGATATTGTTGATTCTAGCATGCAAACTTGTCATGTAGGTAACATAATTTATTCCTTCCCACATGCTTATTGGTACTTGATGTCCTTATTTAATATGTTATACTTGGAACCACCGTTAAGTTGACGAAAACATGTTTAGATGACTTCTGTGAAAGAATTTATGCCTTAATTTCTATTCTTGAAAAGCATGCCTATGTTCCTTCTATTTGTGTAAAGGTTGAATTCAATATTGCATAAGGTACTTATCGTAACCGTAATTATTCCGTTATTGTTGTAATGGGTAAGAAATGAGTATTGGACCTTACCGAGCTCGTCATTACTTTCAGCCCGAGGTTAGACTTGTTATTTATTGTGTACATTGGGCCGATTGTACTCATACTATACTCTGTACTTCATGTGCAGATCCAGATACTGTCGAGTGTGGTGATCGCTAGTGAGTTGCACCAGTACCAGTTTCTTAGAGATCTCGAGGTAGCTGATGATTCTGTTTGCAGGCATTGAACTCCCTTCTCCCTTTGTTTATGCTATTATTGTTCTATCTTTTAGATAGTTATGTATTCTAGATCAGACTATTGTATTTAAAAATTATGTAGCGCTAATGTACTTAGTGACACCAGATCGTGGGATGGTTTTAGTTGTATTAGTGCTATTAGCTTCCATTATTTATGATTATCGAGCTATTGAAACTGTTTAATTTTTTTATTTGAGTTTATTGATGTTATTTGAATGTTGGCTTGCCTAGCAAGTAGTGTTAGGCGACGGTACGACTGTAGCAGGATTTGGGGTAGTGCCAACTTGGTATGAGAGCACTAGGTTGCTTTGGTCTCACAAGTCATGGGTAAGTCTTGTAGAGTCTTGCAGATTGGTACGGAGTCGTCTATACTTATCTTCACGAAGTTACGTGGATGTTAGGAAACTTCACCTTCTTTCATTACCCGTCGTGCGGATTTGATTATTCATAGTCCGAATATTTGAATTTTTGTTCTCTCACATATGGCGAGGTCTCGATCATCAAGTGTAGCGGAGAAGGCCCCTATACCCTAAGCTAGGGCTATGAGAGGCCTGGGCCGAGGCCGAGGTAGGGGCAGAGCAAGTGCCATAGCTAGAGCCCATGCTTGTGTAGTTGTTTTTTAGCCACCAATAGCTCCTATTGAGGAATAGGGGTATAATTATGCAGAGCTGGAGGTACAAGTCCGGTTTCCCCAGGGTTTATTTTTCTCACCAACTGCTTAGGATGCTTTGATCTACATGGTTAGTCTGTTTGAGAGTTTGGCTTAGGCCGGTGCATTTCCTACTGTACCGGCTACTTCCCATGCATGGTGTACAGTGCAGATTTCAGCTACCCGTACCCCAGAGCAGGTGGCCCATGATTATCAGACTCATGCAGTGTTACCAGTTGGGCAAGGCGAGCCGAAAAGGCCACATACTATCCAACTATACATGACTGTCTACAGACCTCTAACAGAGTGTACAACTATATAAAGGATGGTACTGGGCCTCTTCATACCCATATGTATACAAAAGTATCCAACCAAAACTCAATAGCAGCTCCGGATCAAATGGAGCACACCAACTCTCGTTGAGGAGGGATCCTAAGATGGGGGACTGTCAGCCTGTCTACCTGCACCTGTGGGCATGAAACTCTGGGCCCCAGGCAATAGGGGCGTTAGTACGAATAATGTACCGAGTATGTAAGGCATAAACATTAGTATATAACATACATGAAAGACACATGGAGTAAATGCCTCAACTTGTAAGTCTGGATAGATATGTGAATCATGAAACATTTATAATGTCATGCATATGCGTATGAATATCATATCATGCATAGGTATATGCATACATAACATCATCAAGCCTCTGAGGGTATCCCATCATATTATCTCAGCCTCTATGGGCAAAATCATAAACGTATACCAGCTGATCAGGTGGTGGTGTGTATATAACGCCATAACCTTTCCCCATACCCCATATACATATACTATATGCGTATATAATGCCATCTGGTCATGGGCCTGTATAAATGTATAACTGGATGAAATGCATAATAAAGTAAGTCAATAAGATCTCTCGAATTGTCATGAGACCAATGAACAGACAATTTGATAGTAGGACATATGGGGAATCCAAAATATAGGCAACCCTAGTACTTCTAAGAATAGAATCATTTATGAAAGTTGTGTGCTCGCTCGTTTCGTTGTATCATATGGATCATGCCAAAAGGAAGGAAGGTATAGCCTTGACATACCTCAAGTTGTCAATGCAACTCAAAAACAAGCTTATGATAACTAGTGCGCCAACCCTATATCAAAGAAATACATGTACGACTTAGATGGTGCTAGTATATCACGTATCTCAAACGATAACTCGATTCCAAAATAAAACGGGCAGTATTTTCCCTGATTTTACAGCTCCCTCAAGCCTACTATAGGTGAGATAAAAACACAATACAATCACAAACTCAAAACTAACCTAATTACAGTTCGGGACCTTCAATACAAACAAAACCCTAAATATACCATAATACACCCAATCAACAAGTTATCAATTAGCCTGAAAAAGCAATGACGAGCGACCAACCTACTTCCCTACCACATGTGTCATTTCTCCATGCCCTTTTATCCTTCCAAACTCCATAAATATGCAGCACAATAGGCGATCAGGAGTGGACTACAAAACAGTCCACTAAAAGTAGAAAAATAATCGAACTCACGGCTTCCGATCACCGTCCTGCGAGTTCTAACTATTAGGAAACCAATTTATCAACCTTCCTTGATATTTAAACACTTAAATACAGAAAATATATGTTTCTTAACTATGAAGTACCTTACAAAACTAAAACTACAAAGAAAAAAGAGAGGCGGTATAATGATATTTACGTCGTAGGGATCGTTATGATGTTATCACTTCTCGATTTCCTACCCGGGATATTAGTATTCTTTGAAACCATAATAGAGAGCTCAAATATAGGTTTTATGGTGTTCTATGGTCGAGTTCTATGTAATAATTTAAGAGAGAGATGAGTTAAGACCTATATATCAACTTTTGAAAAGTCAAAGAGGTGCTAGCTTGGCACCCTCGTATTGGCCCATCTTCCGACGCTTATATCTTTTTATCTGTATGTTGTATGAACAAACGATTAAGTGCATTGAAAACTAAATTCCAAGACCTTCAATTTGGTATATAACATGTCCCAAAAAGACCTCATATAGAATACAAATTTGTTTTCTCAAAAAGCTCTATTACAAGGCAAATCCTTAGTCGGTTTTTCCACAACTTAAATCCGATTTTTCCCAAACTTTATATTTTCTATAGAAACATCATATATAGTAATATTATGACTTTAAACGCATTTAAATCATGATTAACACATCTCATTTTCATTATACGTCACCTTGGGTCGCGAGGGTGTAACAATCTTCCCCCTTTAGAAACATTCGTCCTCGAATGTTAAACTCCCAAAGATGTATAGAAATTTTAGCAGAGTCTCCTCTGTACTGGTACCACTACCAACCTATCAGATAGAAAACCCAACAATACAAAGCTATATAGCGCCACAATCATTAAGAAAACAAATGGCCTCACATGACCAATGACAATAACTAACATAAGAATCTAGTACCATATACGTACCTAAAGGCTGTGATGTCTCAGTCTGATCCTCTTCCGGAAGCAGAAAAAGTGAGGATACCTAGACTTCATGTCTTATTCATCTTCCCAAGTCATCTCTTCCATATTCTTGTTCCTCCAAAGTACATTAACTGAAGCTATGTCCTTAGTTCTCAATCTCCGAACGTATCTATCTAATATAGCAATGGGAGCTTCCTCATATGATAGTTGCTCTGCGACCTAAACATCATCAACTGGAACGACTCTAGAAGGATCTCTAATACACTTGTGGAGCATAGACACGTGAAAAACTAGATGTACCGACTCCAAGTTAGAAGGCAAGTGTAACTCATATGCTACCTGGCCTACTCTGCGTATGATCTTATAAGGTCCAATGTACCGAGGTCTAAGCTTTCCTTTCTTACCGAATCTCATAACACCTTTCATTGGTGATACCTTTAGGAATACCCAGTCATCTACCTGAAACTCCAAGTCTCGTTGTCGATTATGTGCATAGGACTTCTGACGACTCTGAGCTGCTAATAGCCTTTCTCGTATAAGCTTAATATTCTCAACTGCCTGTTGTACCAACTCTGGTCCTACTAACTTAGATTCCCCAACCTTGAACCCTCGGATAGGTGACCTACACTTTCGTCCATAAAGAGCTTCAATGGAGTCATATGAATGCTAGAATGATAGATATTATTATATGTGAACTCAATAAGTGGAAGATGATCATCCCATCTACCCCTGAAGTCTATCACACAAGCCCGTAGCATATCCTCCACTGTCTGAATAGCACGCTCAGCCGGACCGTCTTTCTGGGGATGAGATGTTGTATTAAGACTTACTTGAGTCCCCAATCCTTTTTGGAAGGACCTCCAGAAATTAGCTGTAAACTGAGCACCTCCATCTGAGATAATAGATATAGGGACACCATGAAGTCGTATTGTCTCCTTAATGTAAAGCCTTGCATAATCCTTTGCTGAATACGTAGTCCTGACAGACAGAAAATGGGCTAATTTTGTAAGTCTATCAACAATAACCCATATATAATCAAACTTACGCTGGGTACGAGGTAAGCCTATGATGAAATCCATATTAATTACTTCCCACTTTCAAGTCGGAATCTTTATAGCTTGCAATACTCCAGCGGGTTTCTGATGCTCAATCTTAACCTACTGACAATTAGGGCACTGAGCAATAAACTCTTCTATATCCTTCTTCATTTCGTCCCACTAGTATATTTCCCTGATATCCTGATACATTTTTGTCGCTCCTCGATGAACAAAATAACAAGAATAGTGAGTTTCTCCCATAACCTGCTGGCGCAGCCCTGCCACATTAGGAAAACATAATCGACCTCGATATCTGAGGACTTTATCTCCTGTAATCTCAAATGGTGTCTTCTCCTTTTAAGGGGATGTATCTATATAATGAGCTAGCACATGATCCTCATACTAGCGTTCCTTTACTTCAGTTACTAAAGAGTATTTTTCCGTGTCCTAAATAGTAACTCCGGTATCACCTGAATCTAGTAATCGAACTCCAAGATTAACTAGATGATGAATCTCATGGGCTATCGCACTCTTCTCTAGCTGTAAATATGGTAGGATGCCCATAGATTCTGCGGCTGAGGGCATCGGCTACTATATTCGCCTTCCTCGATGGTATAAAATATCAATATCATAGTCTTTCAGTAGCTCCAACCATCGCCTCTAATGTAAATTCAATTCCTTTTGCTTGAAGACATACTGAAGGCTCTTATGATCCATATAGATATCAACCTGAATACCATACAAATAGTGCCTCCACATCTTAAGTGCATGAATCACTGCGGCTACCTCTAAATAGTGGGTCGGGTAAATCTTCTCGTGGTTTTTTAGCTATCTAGAAGCATAAGCTACCGCCTTATCATATTACATCAGTACACAACCCAATCCAATGTCTGAAGCGTCACAATAGATAGCATAACCATTGATCCCCTCTGGGAGTCTCAGAACCGATGTTGAAGTCAATATATCCTTCAATGCCTAGAAACTCCGCTCACAAGCATCAGTCCACTGAAACTTAGTTGCCTTTTGAGTCAACTTTGTCAATGGTGCTGAAAGAGAAGAAAAGCCCTCTACAAATCTACTGTAATAACTTGCCAAACCCAGGAAGCTATGAATCTTCGTCGGTGTCGTGGGTCTAGGCAAAGTCTTCACTGCCTCAATCTTCTGCATATCAACACGGATAACCTCCTCTGAAATAATATGTCCATGGAAAGCTACAGAATTAAACTAGAATTCATATTTAGAGAATTTTGCATACAACTTCCTTTCTTGTAGAACTTTGAGCACAATATGCAAATGATCTGCATGCTCAGCCTCTGAACGAGAATAAACCAAAATATCATCTATAAATACAATCATGAACAGATCTAGAAAGGGTCTGAACACACAGTTCATCAAGTCCATGAATACTGCTGGGGTATTGGTCAAATCGAACAATATAACACAAAACTCTAAGTGCCTGTATCTGGTGCTGAATGCTGTCTTCGGAATATCTTTCTCTCTAACCCTGAATGCTATCTTCGGAATATCTTTCTCTCTAACCCTTACCTGATGGTACCCCAACCTCAAGTCTATCTTCGAGAAACACCTGGCACCCTGCAACTGATCAAATAAATCATCAATCCTCGGGAGCGGGTACTTATTCTTGATCATGGACTTATTCAACTATCTGTAATCAATACACATCTGCAAGGAACCATCTTTCTTTCTCACAAATAACACAGGTGCTCCCCACAGTGATGTGCTGGGTCTGATAAAGCCTTTTTCAAGCAAATCCCTCAGTTGATCTTTTAACTCTCTCAGCTCTGCAGGTGATTTCTATAAGGAGGAATAAACATCGACTGAGTATCTGGTAATGTGTCGATGGCTAACTCAATCTCCTGCTCTGGCGGAAGGCCTGGAATCTCATCGGAAAACTCATTAACCACCGGTATAGATTGAAGGGTTGGTGACTCTGCTTTCACATCCTGTACCCGAACTAAGTGATGAATATAGCCCTTTTTAATCATCTTCCTTGCCTTGAGATAGGAAATAAACCTACCTCTTGGCGATGCAGTATTACCTTTCCACTCTAGAACTGGCTCCCCTCAAAACTGGAACCGAACCATCCTTGATCTACAATCAACGTTAGCATAACAAGAAGCCAACCAATCCATACCCATTATAACATCAAATTCTACCATCTAGCTTAATCAGGTCTGCTACTGTAGAGTTACTAAGAATTACTACTATACAATCTCTGTATACCCGTCTAGATATTACTGGATCTCCAATAGGTGTAGACACCTCAAAAGGTTTAATCGACTCAGTATCTATCCCCATCACGAACCGGTGAACCCAATCCTTCATCTTAACTACAATAGTGGGAGCATACCTAGCCAAAGAATCAAACTAAAGGTTGTACTCCCGAACATTCATATTACCCTGCCGAAGAGTCAAGAAACTATCAACTCTAGCCCGTCTAAGCTCTGGTGGCAAATAATGACGAAGAAAAGCCTCTGTAAACTCCTCCCATACTGCTGGAAGGGCATCCTCACCTCTGGACAACTCCCAAGACTCATACCAATTAATTGCAACATCCTGAAGTCTATAGGAAGCTAGCTCAACTGACTTAGTCGTAGTGGCCTTCATTACCCTCAAAGTCCTCTACATCCTATCGATAAATACCTGATGGTCCTCATTTGGATCTACTCCAGTGAATATCAGATGGTCCAAATTAATGAAATCATGAACCCTCACACTAATGGACCTATCTGCATGACCAATACCTACCTCCTAGCATCGAGCCTGTGCGGCCACTAATCAAGTCAATAGCTGAATAATATCTCTCATCTACTGACCTGGTGCATCTGGCTGAGGAGCTGGGGGTACTAGAGCGGGCGCTGAAGATGGTGCCCCTCAGATCTCTTCTGGAGAGGGAAGGGTATGTGAAGTATGAGATGGAGTCTCACTATGCAACTCTCCCTGAGCCCTGGTAACTCGTGGCATTCGACTTGTAGTCTCATCAGCCACAGACTTGCCCTTCTGGCCGGCAGTAGCCTTCTTGGGCAGTGCTGAAAAGATAACATATCATTAGGAAAATGAATCCTCATATCGCACAATCTAAGATTAGAAGGGAGGATAGCATCCTATATGTCGTGCACCCTCCTGTTTGTAAGTGTGGTGCACAACACAGTCATAAACAATACTCAACTAGACACGGTCTGTAGACAACTCTAGGATGGAACTGCTTTGATACCACTTTTGTCACGACCCAAACCGATGGGCTGTGAGAGTGTTTAAGTTCTACCTATCGAACACCCCTATGCATACGTCGAAAATATAAACATGAAATAAGTGTAGGTCATGCATAACGTCTGGAAATATCCCGAATACGATAGGGCAAGCCGACAAGGCCACATACTATCCAACTATACATGACTGTCTACAGACCTCTAACAGAGTGTACAACTGTATAAAGGACGGGACTGGGCCCCGTTATACCCACATGTATACAAAGGTATCGTACCAAAAATCAATAGCTGCTCTGGATCAAATGGAGCACACCTACTCTCTTTGAGTAGGGATCCTAAGATGGGGGACCGTCAGCATGTCTACCTGCATCTGCGGGCATGAAATGCAGGCCCCCAGGCAATAGGTGCGTCAGTACGAATAATGTACCGAGTATGTAAGGCATAAAAATTAGCATATAACAGACATGAAAGAAACATGGAGTAAAGGACTCAACCTGTAAGTCTAAATAGATCTTTGAATCATGAAACATTTATAATGTCATGCATATGCGTATAAATGTCATATCATGCATAGGTATATGCATACATAACATCATGAAGCCTCTTAGGGCATCCCATCATATCACCTCAGCCTCTGTGGGCAAAATCATAAACGTATACCAGCTGATCAGGTGGTGGTACGTATATAGCGCCATAACCTTTCCCCATACCCCATATACATATACTATAAGCGTATATAATGCCATCTGGTCATGGGTCAGTATACATATATAAATGGATGCAATTCATAATGAACTAAGTCAATAAGATCTCTTAGATTGTCATGAGACCCATGAACAGACGATATGATAGTAGGGCATATGGGGAATCAAAAACATAAGCAACCCTAGTACTTCTAAGAATATAATCATTTATGAAAGTTGTGTGCTTTCTAATTTCGTTGTATCATATGGATCATGCCAAAAGTAAGGAAGGAATAGCCTTAACATACCTCAAGTCATTAATGCAACTCAACAACAAGCTTATGATAACTAGCGCACCAACCTTATAACAAAGAAATACATGTACGACTTAGATGGTTCTAGTATATCACGTATATCAAACGATAACTCGATTCTAAAATAAAACGGGCAGCATTTTCCCTGATTTTACTACTCCCTCAAGGCTACTATAGGCGATATACAAACACAATACAATCAGCAACTCAAAACCAACCTAATTACAATTCAAAACCATCAATACAACAAAAACCTCAAATATACCATAACACACCCAATCAACAAGTTATCAATTAGCCTGAAACTGCAACGACGAGCGACCAACCTACTACCCTACCATATGTGGCATTTCTCCGCGTCATTTTATCCTTTCAAACTATAAGGTCCCGTGAAAATTTTCCTAAGATTCGGGGTTCTGTGATGTCGGGGTAGGCGTAGGGTTGACAAAAATATTGGACAGAAGTAGTCATTTCTGCGGCCTATTCTACGACCACAGAACCACTCTGCGGACCGTAGAATGGTCGCAGAGTGGGTCAGTTTTCTGGGTCATTTTGATGTCAATTTCGTGGCCATTATGCGACCGCATAACCACTTCGCGGGCCGCGCTCTTGTGGCATATCCCGCTTTGTGAGTTTTTGGAGGGAGGTTCTGCGGTGCACTATGCGACCGCAGAACCGTTTTGTGGTGCATCATGCAACCGTAGAACAGGTCTGCAGGCCTAATAGTGACCGCAGACATGGTCAGCTTGTTACACCCTATATTTTCGTACGTAAAAGTGCGTCGTAAGCAAACTAATGTAGGACCAAAAATGAGATAATATTTGAATGTATATAAAGTAAGTTAATCATGTTTCCTCGGAGGTTACAAATATTGAAGATCATGAACAACATGTACAAAGAGGGTTGGAAGGTTCAGAAGCTAAAGGAATTGAAGAAAATAATGTTTCGTCGAAAGTCCACAAGTTGGGAATGTTATAACATGTACTTTTGGGGTGAGACTAGGGTGCTTAACATGATAAGGAGATTATGTTGTGATTTATATTAGTCGTATGACAGCCGCATGTTATGTTTTGAAGTCTAGCGAGTTGTGGAACAAAAGTCGATGAAAGTCATCACAAGTTACGTTCACAAGTTTTACTGAAACTTTTGGTCAAATGTAACTGCGATTTTCTTCCACTATACTTAGAGTTACGGGGTGTTCCACCCACCAAATTGAAGATCTATAAGTCAATATGATATCGGAGTATAGAGATATAGGCGTTTTTGCAAGACTGCACATGCTGCTAGGTGACAAGTAGGTGTGTCGCCTACTTACTTAAATGAGAGCCCAAAAATGGGCCATTTTGGGTCGTCCAAATAGACCTTTTAAAGGACTATTTTATTCATATATTAGACTGATAATAGGGCATAATAACCAGACACAAGCTCTGCAAACATCCTCCAAAAGATTTCTCACAAACCTTAATTGATTTTCTCACCCTTTCAAGTATAGAATTGGACGTAAAACCTAGAGTTTGAAGAACCAAGATAGGAGCTATGTTATCCAACAAATAAGCTGATTTTACTGCTCTATTGCATCAATTTTTTCTGCTGTAAAGTCGTTCTATACTTGTAAGAACTCACGGGACGGTGATCGGAAGCCGTGAGTTCGAGTTATTCACTTGTAGCAAAGTGTTTTGTAGACTGTGTTGTGTTTATGTTGGGCTGCGTGTTTTACTACTATTTTGTGGGGTTTTGGAGAAGGAAGGGGTGGAGAAACACCATACAAATGTAGGGTGGTGGGCTGGTCGTTCGTCATAACATTTCTGGTCCGTTTGACATTACTACGGTGGTCGTTTTGTGTATGAAGAGATTGGGGTGTGTTGGGCTGTTTTGTAGTATTTTATGGTGTATATAAGGCTGGAAAATAATGTATATATGTTGTTATTGTTGTGTTCTTGTATTGTTGGTGTTATCTTGAATTTTGACGAAGTAAGGATTATAGGGGAGACGTTGCCCGTTTTAATACAAAATAAGCTTGTAGTCCGTTGTGCGGTAGTTGTACCTTTCGTAACTTAATGATAGTATTATTATCATTGTTGTAGATTAAGGTGAGAAGANCGAATAGGTGAGTTCAACTTGGTGACTGGAAAGATTGTGATAAGGTATGTTAAGGCTAAGCCCTTCCTTTATTTTGGCATGATCTCGTAATTACATGTGTTTGATAACGAGGAATAAAGAGAAGTTCATACTCCCGAATTTATATACACTATCCTAGTCTCATAAGTTACAGTATTCTCCCATATTGGGACTTCATATTCAATTTAGTTTTGTCTTTCTCAGTCGAGAGAGCAGAGGGTCTATATATATACTGCATTACAGTATTTTAAACAAATCGAGCTATAATCGGTGGGCCGGCCCCTATTGGGCAACCTCTGATCAGATGGTAAGTTATATACCGAGTCTACTGTGGCCGAGCACCTATGAGCGAGCCCAGAATAGCTGAGATATAGAGCCTAGTATGGCCGAGCGCCTATGAGCGAGCCTACTAAGGCGGAGCAGTTACACGTTCCGAGCCTTTTAGGGCCGAACATTTATTTTACTTACTATATTGAGAGAGTTGAGTCAGTATCAGCAGGTAAGTATATCTCCATATCATCTTTGAGTCCCAGCTACTTTCAGTTATCATATTATCGGTTCAGTTTCAGCTTGCAGTTATTTTATTGACTTACATACTCAGTACATTATTTCATACTGACGTCCCTTTTCTGGGGGTGCTGCATTTCATACGTGCAGGTTCAGACAAACAGACGAGTAGACCTCCTCAGTAGGTGTTGCCCGAGTTCAGCCTGATTGATAAGCTCCATGTCCTTCGGAGTTGCCGGGTCTAGAGTTTTGTGTACATATTATGTATATCTGTATATATGTTATGGGTAGGTCGGGGCCCTGTTCCGATCACAGTACATCTAACAGTAGAGGCTTGTACATATCCTGTCAGTTAGTGCAGTATGCTGGACTTGTAGGTCTTGTATGTATATTTTGTTAGTTTGTCAGCTATAGTAGTTATGAAGGCCTTATCGGCCCAGCGTTATATTAATGTTTAGTCAGCGTTAGTTTCTGTTAAGTTTTATATTTTGCTTCACAAATTGTCTGGCAATGTGGCCCCATGGCCAAAGTATGATATTATATGTTCAGAGTCCCTTAGTCGCAAGTTAGTACGCAAGGTTAGGTGAGGCACCGGGTGTCGGTCTCGCCCCCCAGGTTCGGGGCGTAACAAACTTGGTATCAGAGTAGTTCTGCCCTAGGGAGTCTACAAGCCGTGTCCAGTAGGGTCTTGTTTTATAGATGTGTTGTGCACCACATTATATAAGCAGGGAACTACAGGGCATTTAGGATTTGGTTACCCTTATTTCAAATCTAAATCGTGCTATAGAACCGAGTTATAGGAAATTTGAGTTAAACTTACATCTTGGTGTTTGCATGCATAGATGACAGTGACTAGGAAGACTACGGCCAGCCAGAGGAGAGATACAGCAGCAGGTGAGGGGACCGGCAGGGTACCCCCAGTAGATGGGGCCTAAGTCTAAGGCCCAAGGCGAGACCCCTACTCAGCCATTACCAGTTCCTCCACCACCTGAGGAGATTACTAGGGATACCGCATATCCAGTTCCCCCTCCACTTCCATTAGATCAGGACTTGAGGAGTGCAGTGCATTTGTTGACACAGTTGGTAGCTACGCATCAACAAGGAAGGGCATCAGCTAGTGTAAGATCTTCTGAGGGGTCCGGGAGTTCAAGGGTCCGAGAGTTTATTGCTTTGAGTCCCCTAGAGTTCATGGGGACATATCATAGGGAGGACCCACAGGATTTTATAGATCAACTTCATAGGATCTTTCGGGTTATGCATGCCACGGAGAAAGAGGTAGTTGAGCTAGCAGCTTTTCGACACTGAGATATAGCCATCCTTTAGTACAAGGGATGGGAGAGGTCCAGGGTACGTGATGCACCTCCAGCTATTTGGGAGAATTTTTTAGATGCCTTCCTTGACCAGTACTTAGCGCGGGAGATCCGACAGGCTCGAGTCGATCAGTTTCTAGACCTCAAGGAAGGCAATATGAGTGTTCGAGAGTATAGTCTCTGTTTCATTGACCAGATATGCACCATCCATAGTTGATACTATGCGGGACATAATTCATAGGTTTATAGCAGGGTTGGCCCCAGAGTTAACCAAGGCATGTGCCACCGCTACATTGCAGGATAGTATGGATTTCTCTCGGATTCATGCATTTGCCCAGAATATAGAAAGGGGTAGGCATGGACAGCAGGGTATAGAGAGGGCTGAGCAAAGGCAACGTAAGAAAATGAGATTACCCAGGTCTCAAGAGCAATCTCAGGGTAGTTATAGGCCCTGGTACTTCGTACGACCACCTAGGCCTCCACCACCTCAGTTACAGGGTTATAGGTATGACCGCTATACTCATTCAGGACCAGGTGAGAGCTGACGGGTGTCAGGTTTGCAGCGACAGTGAGGTTTTGCGCAGACATGGTCATTTCCGCTGCGATGTGACATATGTGGTAGAGGACACTTGGGCAAATACCGAGCAGGTTCTGATGCTTTTTATACATGTGGGCGTCCGGGGCATACGATGCGAGATTGCCCAAATAGAGATTCTGGGGGAATGGCACAACCAGCGAGTTTAGAAATAGGATCATCTATGTCTATGCATCCTTCAGGGCGCGAGACTCAGTCTTCGGCTGGTCGAGGTCGAGGCAGAGGTAGAGGTTCCAGTTCAGGTGGTAATCAGAACCGTATCTATGCTTTAGCGGGTCGACAGGACCAGGAGTCTTCACCAGACGTTGTGATAGGTATATTGACCATTTGCTTTCATGATGCTTATGCATTGATAGATCCAGGATCTACTTTATCGTATATTACCCCATTTGTCGCGGGGAAGTTTGGCATAGTGCCTGAAATACTAAGTGATCCTTTTGCGGTATCTACACCGGTCGGAGAATCGATTATTACTAGACGGGTTTATAGAGGTTATACGGTGACAGTTTGTAGTCGTCAGACCTCATCTGACCTAGTTGAGCTAGAGATACTGGATTTTGATGCTATCATAGGCATGGACTAGTTGGTAGCTTGCTATGCCACAATTGATTGTTGAGAAAAGGCAGCCGAATTTAAATTTTTGGCTGAGCCAGTCCTTGAATAGGTAGGTAATACAGCGACACCCAGAGGTAGGTTTATTTCCTATTTGAAGGCGAGGAAAATGATCGCAAAAGGGTGCATTTATCATATTGTGCGAGTTAGAGATGCAGATGCTGAGATACCTACACTTCAGTCTATTCCCGTAGTCAAAGAGTATGCAGATGTGTTTCCATATGAGCTTCCAAGTATTCCTCCAGAGCGAGAGATTGATTTTAGCATCGATTTGCTTTCAGGAACTCAATCAATATCCGTCCCTCCATATAGAATGGCACCTGCCGAATTGAAGGAGTTGAAGGAACAGTTAAAACATTTGCTGGAGAAAGGTTTCATCAGGCCCAGTACCTCACCTTGGGGTGCACCGGTACTGTTTGTGCGAAAGAAAGACGGCTCGTTGAGGATGTGTATCGATTATAGGCAGCTGAACAAGGTAACTATTAAGAATAAGTATCCACTTCCAAGGATCGATGACTTGTTTGATCAGTTGCAGGGGGCTAGATGCTTTTCAAAGATAGATTTGAGGTCGGGGTACCACCAGGTCAGAGTTCGGGAAAAAGATANTGATGTGTATCGATTATAGGTAGTTGAACAAGGTAACTATTAAGAATAAGTATCCACTTCCAAGAATCGATGACTTGTTTGATAAGTTGCAGGAGGCTAGATGCCTTTCAAAGATAGATTTGAGGTAGGGGTACCACCAGGTCAAAGCTCGGGAAAAAGATATTCCGAAGACAGCCTTTAGGACCCGATATGGCCACTTCGAGTTTACGAATGCACCCACCGTATTTATGGACATGATGAATAGCCTATTCCGACCATTTTAGATTTGTTAGTGATAGTATTTATTGATGATATTCTGGTTTATTCCCGTTCAGAGGATGAGCATGCGGACCGCCTGCGAGCGGTACTCCAAACCCTCTGTGATTGTAAGTTGTATGCTAAGTTTTCTAAATGTGAGTTCTGGTTGAAGTCTGTAGCATTCTTGGGGCATATTGTATCAGATGAAGGGATAAAGGTGGACACTCAGAAGATTGAGGCCGTGAAATCTTGGCCTAGACCTACCACTCCAACAGAGGTTCGTANATAGCATTATTGGGGCATATTGTATCAGATGAAGGTATAAAGGTAGACACTTAGAAGATTGAGGCCATGAAATCTTGGCCTAGACCTACCACTCAGACAGAGGTTCGTAGCTTTCTAGGCTTAGCACGATACTACCGGAGGTTCGTAGAGGGTTTTTTTCTCTTTCGGCACCATCGACGAAGTTGACGCAGAAAGCAACTAAGTTTCAATGGAAGGAGTCTTACGAGCGGAGTTTCCAAGAGCTTAAAAATAGGTTGACCTCAGCACCAGTTCTAACACTTCCATAGGGTCTAGACGTTTATGCCGTGTATTGTGATGCCTCAGGTGTCGGGTTAGGATGTGTCCTGATGCAACATGGGAAGGTAATTGCATATTTATTAAGGCAGGTAAGGAAGCACGAGAGGAATTATCCGACCCACGACCTCGAGTTAGCTGCGATTGTCCATGCACTTAAGATATGGCGGCATTATTTATATGGTGTTCATGTTGATGTATTTACTGATCATAAAAGCCTACAATATATCTTCAAGCAGAAAGAGTTGAATTTGCGACAGAGGCGATGGCTTGAGTTATTGAAAGATTACGATGTTAACATTCTCTACCATCCAGGGAAAGCTAATGTTGTAGCAGATGCCTTAAGTCGCCGATCTATGGGTAGCTTAGCACATGTAGAGCCCGAGAAAAGACAATTAGCTAGAGAGNTATATATCTTCAAGCAGAAAGAGTTGAATTCGCAACAGAGGAGATGTCTTGAGTTATTGAAAGATTACGATGTTAACATTCTCTACTATCCAGGAAAAGCTAATGTTGTAGAAGATGCCTTAAGTCGCTGATCTATGGGTAGCTTAGCACATGTAGAGGCCAAAAAAAGAAAATTAACTAGAGAGATTCATCAATTGGCTTATTTGGTGGTTTGGTTAGTAGATTCTGACGATGGTGGAGTTGTACTCCAAAACACTACAAAATCATCTCTCATAGCTGAATTCAAGGAATGGCAGTACGAGGACCCAGAGTTGGTCGAGTTGAGAGAGCGAATTCCACAGCAGAATAAGCCATTGTTATAGCTCAAGGGAGATGGGGTTCTCAGATACAGGGGTCGTCTGTGTTTTCTAGGTGTAGTAGGGCTACGAGACAGGATTATGTCAGAGGCACATTATTCGTGGTACTCCATCCATCTTGGGTCGATGAAGATATATCATGACATTAAGGATGTGTACTGGTAGAACGATATAAAGAAGAACATTGCTGAGTTTGTCGCCCAATGTCCTAGTTGCCAGCAAGTGAAGGTAGAGCAACAGAAGCCCGGAGGGCTAATGCAGACTATAGAGATCCCGACATGGAAATGGGAGGTGATAAACATGGACTGTATCGCGGGTTTACCTCGTTCTAATCGTAAGTTCGATTCCATATGGGTGATAGTAGGCAAGCTCATGAAATCAGCTCATTTCCTACCGGTCAGATCGACATATCAGTAGAAAGTTATGCAAAGTTATATATTAAGGAGATAGTGCGGCTACACAGAGTACCAGTTTCTATTATATCTGACCGTGGGGCTCGGTTTACAACACATTTTTGGAGGTCATTTTAGAGAGGTCTAGGGACTCTAGTGAATTGTAGCACAACTTTTCATCCACAGACTGATGGACAAGCCGAGCGTACAATTCAGACGCTCGAGGATATGTTACGAGCATGTGTGTTGGATTTTAAAAGAAGTTGGGATGAACATCTGCTTCTTATTGAGTTTTCATATAATAACAGTTACCACTCCAGTATCCAGATGGCTCTGTACGAGGCTTTGTATGGGCGTAAGTGCAGATCTCCTATTGGGTGGTTTGATGTTGGAGAATCTGGGTTACATGGGCCATACCTGGTTCAGCAGGTCATAGATAAAGTAAAGCTTATCTGAGAGCGACTGTCGACAACTTAGAGTCATCAAAAGTCATATTCTGACGTGCGGCGATGATTCTTAGAGTTCAGGGTTAATGACTGGGTATTCTTAAAGGTATCACCTATGAAGGGCATGATGAGGTTTGGCAAGAAAGGCAAGCATAGCCCACGGTATATTGGGTCTTATAGGATCATTCGGAGAGTGGACCAAGTAGCTTATGAATTAGAGTTGCCCTCAGAATTAAAGTCTGTCCATCCAATTTTTCACGTATCTATGCTACGGAAATGCATTGGCAATCCTACCAGACTGGTTCCCTTGGATGATGTACAGATTACAGAGGACTTGTCATGCGAGGAAATTCCAGTTGCCATCCTAGACCGACAAATCTGCAAGCTACGAAATAAGGAGGTAGCCTCCGTAAAGGTTTTATGGAAGAGCAAGAATGTAGAAGAGATGACGTGGGAATCGGAGGAAGAAATGAAGTCTAAATACCCCCACCGATTTCAAACTGAAGCTATGGCTCGAGATGGGATGCTACAACATAGCTCTATTCAGTCTAGTGTACGGAGGAGACTCTGGCAAAATTTTCCAAAGTCTCTAAGAGTAAACATTCGAGGACGAATGTTCCCAAGGGGGGAGTGATGTTACACCCTATATTTTCGTACGTAAAAATGTATCGTAAGCAAACTAATGTAGGACCAAAAATGAGATAATATTTGAATATATATAAAGTAAGTTAATCATGTTAACTCGGAGGTTATAAATATTGAAGATCATGAACAACAAGTACAAAGAGGGTTGGAAGTTTCAGAAGCTAAAGAAATTGAAGAAAACAATGTTTCATCGAAAGTAGACAAGTTAGGAATGTTATAACATGTACTTTTCGGGTGAGACTAGGTTGCTTAACATGATAAGGAGATTATTTTATCATTTATATTAGTCGTATGGCAGCCGTGTGTTATGTTTTAATGTCAAGCGAGTTGTGGAACAAAAGTCGATGAAAGTCATCACAAGTTACGTTCATAAGTTTTACTGAACATTTTGGTCAAATGTAACTACGATTTTCTCCCAATATACTTAGAATTACGGGGTGTTCCTCCCATCAAATTGAATATATATAAGTCTATGTTCTAACTCATTAAACCGTTTGTCAATACGATATCGGAGTAGACAGATATGGGCATTTTTGCGAGACTATGCAAGCTGCTAGGTGACAAGTAGGTATGTCACCTACTTACTTAAATAAGAGCCCAAAAATGGGCCATTTTGAGTCGTCCAAAAAGGCCTTTTAAAGACCTATTTTATTCATATATTAGACTGAAAATAGGGCATAATAGCCAGACACAAGCTCTGCGAAAATCTTCCCAAAGCTTTACCAAAAACCCTAATTGATTTTCTCTCCCTTTCATGTTCTAATTGGAGGTAAAACCTAGAGTTTGAAGAACCAAGATAGGCGCTGAGTTATCCAGCAAATAAGGTGAGTTTACTGCTCTCTTGCATCCACTGTTTCTGCTATAAATTCATGGTAAGTCATTCTACACTTGTAAGAACTCATGGATGGTGATCGGAAGCTGTGAGTTCGAGTTATTCAGTTGTAGCGGAATGCTTTGTGGACTGTTTTTTTGTTGCTGTTGGGCTGCGTGTTTTACTACTATTTAGTGGGGTTTTGGAGAAGGAAGGGGGTGGAGAAACACCATATAAATGTAGGGTGGTGGGCTGGTCGTTCGTCATAACATTTCTGGTCCGTTTGACATTACTACGGTGGTCGTTTTGTGTATGAAAATATTGGGGTGTGTTGGGCTGTTTTGTAGTATTGGATGGTGTATATAAGGCTGGAAAAAAAAATATATAATGTTTTTATTGTTTTGTTCTTGTGTTGTTGGTGTTATCTTGAATTTGGAAGAAGTAAGGATTATAGGGGAGATGCTGCCCGTTTTAATAAAAAATAAGTTTATCGTTCGTTGTGCGATAGTTGTACCTTTAGTAACTTAATGTTAGTATTATTATCGTTGTTGTAGATTAAGGTGCGAAGAGGTGAGTTCAACTTGGTGATTGGAAATATTGTGATAAGGTATGTTAAGGCTAAGCCCTTCCTTCATTTTGGCATGATCTCATGTGTTTGATAACGAGGCATAAAGAGAAGTTCATACTCCCGAATTTATATACACTATCCTAGTAGCATAAGTTACAGTATTCTCCCTCATCGGGACTTCATATTCAATTTAGTTTTGTCTTTTTTAGTCAAGAGAGCAGAGGGTCTATATATATACTCCATTACAGTATTTTAAATAAATCGAGCTATAATCGCTGGGCAGGCCCCTATTGGGCAACCTCTGATCAGATGGTAAGTTATATACCGAGCCTACTGTGGCCGAGCGCCTATGAGCGAGCCCAGAATGGCCGAGATACAGAGCCTAGTATGGCCGAGTGCCTATGAGCAAGCCTACTACGCGGAGCAGTTACATGTTTCGAGCCTTATAGGGCCGAACATTTAGTTTACTTACTATATTGAGAGAGTAGAGTCAGAATCAACATGTAAGTATATCTCCAGATCATCTTTGACTTCTAGTTACTTTTAGTTATCATATTATCAGTTCAGTTTCAGCTTGCAGTTATTTTATTGCCTTACATACTCGGTACATGATTTTGTACTGGTGTCCCTTTTCTGGGGGCGCTGCATTTTATTTGTGCAGGTTCAGACAGACAAACGTGTAGACCTCCTCAGTAGGTGTTGCTCGAGTTCAGCCTGATCGATAAGCTCTACGTCCTTCGGAGTTGCTGGGTCTAGAGTTTTATGTACATCTTATGTATATTTGTATATGTGTTACGGGTAGGTCGGGGCCCTGTTCCGATCACAGTACATCCATCAGTAGAGGCTTGTAGACATATCCTGTCAGTTAGTGCAGTATGTTGGGCTTGTAGGCATTGTATGTATGTTTTGTTGGTTTGTCAGATGTAGTAGTTATGACGGCCTTGTCGGCCCAGCATTATATTGATGTTTAGTAAGCGTTAGTTTCCATTCAGTTTTATATTTTGTTTGGCAAATTATCTTGCAATGTGGCCCCATGGCCAACGTATAACATTATATGTTCAGAGTCCCTTAGTCACAAGTTGGTACGCAAGGTTAGGTGAGGCACCGGGTACCGGTCTCACCCCCCAGGATCGGGGCGTGACACAGTTCCTTTCCAGTTTTGGCACCCAAATTTTACGAACATTTTGCAGACCTAAATCATCTCTAGGTAAGTAGCTCACTTTGTACCTAGTATTGTAGTCTTCCATGAAGTGGCCTGGTATTATCCTGAGAGTTATTATGGCAAAAACAGGTCTATCTCATAGAAAAATGTTCATTTTCTCTAACCAATACACGATTTCATCCCAAATATTTAGATGTCCCAGCTATATGGTTTCGCTCGTGAAAGGTTGAAATTAGATGCTTCCAGATTTTGGCACATATTAGGGGTATATTGATTTGAAAGACAAGTTTGTCGCATCTCTAATTCTCTCATATAGGATCAACTATCGGAAAGGGGTTAAGTTGTCACAATGTTAATAATATCAAAAGTGTTCAACTTCATTTTCATCCTCGTAGGCTTGTGGCATAGAATCCTTCTGCTAGATACTGTTAAGAGCATAATGCAACTTTATGTATTTTGAAACACATATCACATTAAGGGTGCCAGAATATTCTCATTTCGAGTTAAACCCATATCACCATGTATTTTTCCTCTTCCTACACTCAAGTAGGTAATTGGTGTCACGTACTTGACTATTCCTCCTTAAGGATTTTTATTGCCGATATACTAGTTAACTTTATGCCTCATTTGTCGAATCAATGATGTCATCGCTACGATTAATCTTGTTAGTGTTATCGGTAGTAAGCTTCATGTGTTTTGGGATATATAACCTCATGAAATACTCTGCTCAACCCATTGATGGATTCTTGAATAATTCCAGCCAAACCTCGAACCCTGTTGTTCCTCCTCTTATTTAATCTATGGGGGGTTGAAGGTTCAAACATGTCAAAGAAGAAGTATCATCCCGTGATCAAATATAAGGGATAGGAAATTTTATCGTCATATTCATGCTAGCACATCTTAGACAAATTGTTGGAGGTCGCCAAAGGATTAGTTTGGGTGTTCGGCGTAGAGATTTAGAGTAGAACAAAGTGAATGATTTATTCTCAATATTCTTTCCATGAGGATGCTATGTGAATTTTTAATAAAGGTAAAGTATGTGTAGTCACATTAGGCCTTATGAAATCTTGAAGGAAATGGGCCAAACTATGAGTATGATGTTTCTCTATTATTGTTCTCTGTGTACCCGGTGTTTCACGTGTCTATGTCTAAGAAGGTGAAGTTAATGGACAATTGGATAATGAGGAGCAACTATTTGCTATCCCTGTTAGATAAGTCTGGGAGTTGGGATTACATCCGTTACTGTGTTATGGCGAAGTCTGTAAGTCGAGGAGGCCACCTTGAGGGACAAGAGTGTTAAGGAAATAAAATGTTCTCACTTGAGTGTATAGTCAAATGATTGTGATTTGAAAGGTACTTACTAGGTGTTATGATTTAAAAATGTGCAGTTCCTGTCCAGATATCATTTTGATAATGCAGTGCTTGTAATGCTGAGATTAGTGTTATTGATATATACATTGTGGTGCTTTATTGGGTTGTGGATGTGTTGTTAGAAGTTGTTTTGGTGTTACTCTAGCAGGTAGATAGGCCTTGTTACAAAGGAAACTCTGGCAACATTTTTGGAAATTTGGCTAGTTAGTGAAATTTGGGGCTGTTGGTGTAGAGTATGAAAAACTAAGTTGCATAAGGTGCTAATAGTGGACCCTGATCCTCATTCGAGGACGAATGATCTTATGTGGGGGAGGATGTAAGGCCCTATGAAAATTTTCGTAAAACCGGGGTTCTGTGATTCCGGGGCAGGCATAGTGGACCATGATCCTCATTCGTACTTTTTGGATTGAACAGTGCGCTTGGGAGTTGAAGCAAATGTTGGGAAGAAGTAGGCATTTATGCGGCCTATTCTGCAGCGGTAGAACCACTCTGCGGACCACCGAATGGTCGCAGAGTTGTCAGTTTTCTAGGTCATATTTATGTCAATTTTGTGGCCATTATGCGACCGCATAACCACTTCGCGGGCCGCACTCTTGTCGCCTTTTTTGCTTTGGGATATTTCGAAGGGAGGTTCTGCGGTGCACTATGCGACCGCAGATCCGTTCTGCGGTGCATTATTCGACCGCAAAACAGGGTTGCGGGTTGCATAGTGACCGTCGACCTGGTCAGTTCCTTTATAGTTTTGGCACCCAAACTTTGCGGTCATTTCGCGGACCGCATAATCATTATGCGGTCACATATGTGGCAGTAGAACCTCTTCCGTAGCTTCATTTTTGGGTTTTTTAAAACTCGACCCTACTTCGTTAAAATAGATGTAAGGGTGAGCAAAACCTGATACTTTAGAGTGTGAGAGAGAGTTATTAGAGTGGGGGAGTAACCTTCAACCTATTGTCCCTCAATTCTTGCTCAATAATTGAGGATTAACAGAGGAAGTCTTCATCCCAAAGGTAAGAATCTATGTCCTAGCTCTCAATTTAGAAAATTTACAAAAATGGGATAGTTAGAGAGACAATTCTTGGGTATGGGAGTTGTTATCATGCATGCATGTTATATCAAAGAATGTGGGAAGGGTGTGAGGTAAAATGGTAGATAATGGGTTGGGGAATGATGTAATCTTTCGCAAGAGGTCCTTAAGAACTTTGATGCACACCTAGTATTTGATAAAATGCTCAAATGGGCTAGAACCACGATCATCCTCCTAATTTTGATTCAATTTGTTACATTTTCAAAATAGATTGAAGTTTCTAAGATTTCTACAATATTTTAGAGTGTAAGGAAGCTCAATTGAGGTATGTTGGCTAAACTTTCTCTCTTAGAATCGAATTTCATAATGTTTCTGTGAGTTTCAAAGTATGGGTTGCGTATTAAAATGTTATGGCTTTGAATCGTATTTCAAATGAAAGCTAGTATGCCAAATTGTGTGATAAAATCTCAACATTCTTAAGACTCTTAATTTCTCATATGTGTACCTAAAGTCTTGATTGGAAATGTCTTAATGTTGATAATCTATAAAGATGGTTGGAAATGAAATAATTAAATTGAGGGTATAGTGTGTGGCCATCGTGCCAAGAATAAAGAATCGTGTGAATGGCCAAATGAGCCAATGAAATATTGTCGTTGCGAATGACTGGAAATACTAATGAGAATTTATACAATGTGAAAAATGTTGAGGTGAGTACAATTGTATTTATGTTACCTTTGTGTGCAAATCAAATCAAAAATGTTTTTCGGAGCATCATTAGCAAAACCGAGGAAGGGTGGGTCATAAGGCCCACACCTGAAACTACACGTGCTGGTGTAGGGGTGGCTTGTGATATTATTCCCCTTAATTGAGATGAAACTGGTAACAATTATGGATTGGAAAAGTAAACCCACACGGCATATGTGGGAAGACGGCCTAGCTGATCGGGTGGAGATCGGACGCCATGTTGCGCACATGGTGGTACTACTCTTAGTAACAACTTTCTTTCACATCACCTATCAAATCACATTGTCCGTGGGGAAATGGACTAGCTGATCGGGCGTGATCGGACTCCGTGTTAACAAAGACGGTGGAATATCGGTGCTAATAATCTCCCAACCAAAAAATTGTATATGAAGTTCGTATTTTGAAAACTATTTTGTTTTAACTGGACATTTGGATATTGTTGATTGTGACTTGTTGTTTCTATGTGTTGCCTTTTCTTATATGGGCATTATATTTTGAAAGCGGACTTTTAGATATACATACTAGTGTTATTTGACAGTATTAACGTCCCTTTTGGCGGGGGCGCTGCATCTTTATTGGATGCAGGTGGTTCTACAGCAGGCGGCATTGATCAGTGATAGCAATACATCCTTTTCAGCTGATTTGGTGAGCCCCACTTCATTTCGGGGTCATGTATCTTTTGTTTCTCATGTACTGTGTTTTGATGTATAGCCGGGGCCTTGTTGCCGGCATTTCCATATTACTCTTCTAATGTACTTAGAGGCTCCGTAGACAGGTTGTGGGTTGTGGTTGATGTTGGAAATTGAATTAGAAATGTTGATTTTTGGAAATCATGTTTTTCATTAATTCTATAAACTCCAATATTTTGGAAATTATGAGTGAAGCTGCTAATGGGAATGAAATGGAAGTTGTTAATGAAATCTTTTCAATGTTTGATTAATGGAGTACATCTCCTGTTTATTCATGGATGAGTTCGGGTAGAAGGAAATCTAACAGGCCTGCTCGGCCGGGTTCTGTCGGTTGAGTGCCGGTCGCGCTCCCCAAGTTTGGGGCGTGACACAAACTCTATAAGTCAGCAGCACAATAGGCCATCACGAGTGGACTATAAAACAGTCCACTAAAAGTGGAAAACAAATCGAACTCACGACTTCCGATCACCGTCCCGTGAGTTCTAACTATTGGAAAACCAATTTATCAACCTTCCTTGATATTTAAACACTTAAACACACAAATTAGACGTTTCTTAACTATGAAGTAACTTACAAAACTCGAACTACAAAGAAAAAAGAGAGGCGGTATAATGATACTTACGTCGTAGGGATCGTTCTGATGTTATCGCTTCTCGATTTCGTACTTGGGATATTAGTATTCTTTGAAACCTTATTAGAGAGCTCAAGGATAGGTTTTATGGTGTTCTCTGGTCGGGTTCTATGTAAATATTGAAGAGAGAGACGAGTTAAGACCTATATATCAACTTTTGAAAAGTCAAAAAGGTGCTAGCTTGGCACCTTCGCATTGGCCCATCTTCGGACGCTTATATCTTTGTATCCGGATATCGTATTAATGAACGGTTAAGTGCATTGGAAACTAAATCCCAAGACCTTATATTTTGTATATAATATGTCCCAAAAAGACCTCATATAGTACACTAAATGTATTTTTCAAAAAGCTCCATTACAAGGCAAATCCTTAGTCGGTTTTTCCGTAACATAAATCCGATTTTTTCCAAACACTATATTTTCTATCCAAACATCATATATAGTCATATTATGAATTTAAACTCATTTAAAGCATTATTAACAAGTCTCATATTTATTATACGTCACCTTGGGACGCACAAGGTGTAACAGTATTCGCCTTGATATGGCTAGAGAGGCTGAGATCGGGACTCCATCTTATCAGGTGGTTGAGATAGCGCTTTGTATGGAGTGCATCCGCATCGAGACTAGAGTGATGATGCCAATTAGAGAAAGGAGGTCTCGATATTTAGGTAGTTTCAGTGGCCCCTCCTCTGGAGGCCTAGGTGGACTTGGGAGAGGCCACTCTAGCAGGCCAGTTTATCATTCACTACCGCCCGGTCGAGGAGCTACAATGCAATCTGCATTCAGTGCACTCCCAACTCAGAGCTCTTACCATTATACATCAATTTAGGTTTTGTCAGTACCGAGTTCTTCTAGTTGTTATCTGGTTCACGAAGTCCAACTCAGCCCCACAGTCATTTCCAGTCAGAGGTTGCTATGAGTGTGCAGAGTTGGGGAAAGTCATAAAGTTTTTCCCCCATCATCATAGAGGCCTAATACAATAGCAAGGTCAGACTATGATTCCCACAGAAGTGGCTGCACCACATGCTTAGCCAGCTCGAGGGGAGGTCATGCAGGACGTGGTCGTCCTAGTGGGGGAGCTCAGTTTAATGGAGCGTATCACATCGCTGCGTCTATGCATTCATTATATGTTATCTCACATGTTTTTTATGCCCTTATATGTGTGATACAGTTTAAGTAGAGTATTGTGAGATGCGAATATCTGAGACTTGAGCGGGTAATAGATGAGCTTGGGCCATAGAGTCGGTTTGTTATTGATTATGAAGTGACGCATACACTAGGCCCCATGTTGGGCTGAATGGTATTGATTGTGAGGTGACGCGTGTACCAGGCCCCATGGTGAGTTAAGTGATATTGATGGTTGACATAGATCCAATCAATGCTTGGGCAAGGACACGCCCATCCGGAGTCAGGTATTAATTGTGGGCACAAGCATAGGGTCGTATATGTGCTTGGGTTAGTGACTTGTGTGTGGCACCCCTACAATGCTGAGTGTTGTTGTTGTTGAGTGTGAGGGTCTAAGGACAATTCTGCCAGGAACAATACATGTTCTAAAATATGATATACTTTATGATTTAATAGCGATAATGTTGATTCTAGCATGCATACTTGCAATGAAGGTACCAGGATGTATTCTGTACCTCGTGTTTATTTGTACTTGATGTCCTTATTTAATTTGTTGGACTCAGAATCACTGTTAAGTTGATGAAACCATCTTTAGATGAGTTATGTGAAAGAATTTATGCCTTTGTTGCTATTCGTGAAAAGCATGCCTATATTCCTTCTATTTGTGAAAAGTTTGAATTTAATATTGCTTGTGCTACTTATCTTTACAGTAGTTATTCCGTTATTGTTGTAATTGTTTATTGGAATTGAATGTAGGACCTCACAGAGCTCATAACTGCTTTCAGCACGAGGTTGGACTTGTTACTTATTGAGTACTTTCTCCCTTTTTATGCTATTACTGTTCTATCTTTCAGACATTTATGTATTTTGGATTATACTGTATTTGAAAATTCTATAGTGCTCATGTACTCAGTGACACTAGATTGTTGGACGGTCTTAGTTGTATTAATGATATTGGCTTCTATTATTTATTATTATCAAGCTATTGAGAATGTTATATTTTGTTATTTGAGTTTATTGCTGCTATTTGAATGTTGGCTTGCCTAGTGTCACGACCCCAATTTTTCACCTTTGCATGTCGTGATAGCACCTAGTCTCTAAGACTAGGTAAGCCTTACATTTAATAATAACATAACAGAAATAACAAAAATAAGATATTAAAATAAAACATATAGACTCATATTAACTTTCAAAATTTAACTTCAACAACATAATTCCCAAAACCGGTGGAACTAAGTCATAAGCTCTACAGAATATTCTAAAATGTCTACTACAACACTCTCTGATAAGGAAAAACAACAATAATGACAAGATAACAAATGGTGACTCCGAGGCATGCGGGCGCCGAACATGTATACCTTGAAGTCTCTGGAAGGCAGCTAACAAGTCAATCACTAACGTCCATTACGGGCAGACGTACCTGGATCTGCACAAAATATGTCCAGAAGTGGGGTATGAGTACACCACCACGGTACCCAGTAAGTATCAAGCCTAACCTCTGTTGAGTAGTGACTAGGCCAGGTCAGGACACCTACTAGGACATGATAAACAGAACAAAAATATAATAATGAGAAGTAATGGAAAACGGAGAAATCAATTATAACGAAGCAATTTAATAACGTAAATTAATTACAGAATCGTAGGCATAAAGACAACAAAAAGTAATAAAATAATGGGGACCATAATTAATCAAATACGGACAAAGCTGGTAAGACAAGGAAGAATAAAAGCAACAACAACTATTCAACCAATAACTCTTTTCAACATGAGATGCACAATAAGAATCACAACTGAGGTACCGCCTCATATTCACATTTCTTAATTTCAATCACAATATTTCCCTATAATGTTGCGTGATCCTTACATTTAGATAGTTTTAAAAACATTTTCCTCGAAATATATACACGCACTTTAGCACACCTTATGTGACCACGTGGCTTCAAGTAATTTCCTTACTAGCAACACGCACATAAATTCCACCTTATATCACCGCATGCACATTAACCCCTATCTTTATACCGCCACGTGCTCATCAATATCGCAACACAGTAACAACTCACACCACCAGTGCTCATATGCCACAACTTGCCAAAAAATCAACAATATAAATGTTTTCACTACAAATAGCCCATGTCTCAACCACAATGTGAACAAGAATTTCAACAATAACAAAGTGAATGTGAATTGTTGAATATGAAAGATATCTCAACAATTAACAACTTCACCTCAATGTGATAACGGCTTCTATAACTTCAACATCAATAACTCAACTAGAAGATATTTCACGAAATAACAACTTCAAGTAAAAGTCAACAATTAAAGCTGCAACAAGGCAATAAAGAAGGCAATGACTTAAACTAAAGCATATAAAGGCAAAATAACAAGAGGTACAACAAGTGTTAACAATGTCAAATAAAGCATGTAAGGGTAGTTTAACACATGTAACAGTTGATTAACAATGAGGAATATACCATCTTATGACAATTCAATTACAGGCATGGAAAGAGTCTAAATAACCTAAACCGGTCAATTAAAACATATAACCGGTGTACCCACTCGTCACCCTGCGTACACGACTTTCACATAACATAAATATCACAATCAACCATATCCTAAGGGATAGTTCCCCCACATACAGTTAGGCAAGATACGTACCTCAACTAGGCCAACTCAACCCTCAAAAATAGCTTTTCCCCTAATATGCGCCTCCACACGGCTCAAATCCAACCAAAATTGACTTAATTATATCAAACAATGCAGGAGAAATCAATTATAATAAATAAAGCTATGATCTTTACACTTTTTTCAAAATCTCAACAAAAGTCAACCCCGAGCGCGCCCGGTCAAAACACGGGTCCAAGGGCTGATTTCGACTACCCATAATCCCACAAGTCCGTATAAGTGATTAGTTTTCAAATCCGAGTCCAAATCAACGCTCAAAACACAATTCTTCATTTTGCAAAAACTTGACAAAATTTCCCAATTTTTCCTCTTTGATTCACATAGATTTGATGTTAAATCTAGGATATATTCATAAAATATAGTTGGAAATTGATTAAAATTACTTACCGAATGTTTGTAGATGAAAATCTCCTCTCCAAATCGCCTCCTACTAAGTTTAGATTTATAAGATGTGAGAAATGAGACCTAAATCTCGACTTTCTAACCATTTGATCAGTTGCAAGTGTCACAGTTGCGACACTGGGTTTGAAATTGCGAAGAAAAGCTCTCAATTGAGGCACTGACAGTCTTAAGGGAAACCTTGGAAATGCAAAAATGGGTTTGCAAATGCGAAACCTGTTCCTTTAACAAATGCGACACAGTTATCGCAAATGCGAACCTAGCCCCGCCCAAGTCAATTTCGTAATTACGACCCAGGCATCGCAATTGTGATACCTGTGATCCCCTGCTAATGAATTGCTCATTCTTGGAAAAATAACACAAATCAACCTATGGACTTCCGAATTCGATTTCGGCATACACACAAGTCCAAAATCATTATACGAAGCTATCAGAGCCATCAAAACACCGTTCCGGGGTCGTTTTCACAAAAGTTAAAGTTTGATCAACATCTCTAACTTAAGCTTCTAAGTCAAGAACCAAAGGGTCTAAATCAACCCAAAATCTTACCGGAGCAGGACCAATCAACCCGTAAGTCATAAAAACTAAATTGCACATGTGTGAAGCATCAAAAGGGAAAATGTGGTGCATATCACAAAATGACTATTCGGGTCATTACATTCTTCCCCTCTTAAAACAAATGGTCATCCTGGAACGTGCATAGAGACATACCTGAAGTGATAAAATGGTGCGGAGAAGGACTCTGCATGTCATGATTGGTCTTCTAGGCCGCCTCCTCGAACGGATGACCCCTCCATTGAACCATCACTGAAGCAATGTTTTTTTATCTCAACTTCCGGACCTGTCTGTCCAAGATAGCCACCAGCTCCTCAATATAAGACAAATCCTTGTCCAATTGGATTGAGATGAAGTCTAAAACATGAGATAGATCAACAATTATACTTCCGGAGCATGGAAACATGGAACACCGGATGAACTGCAAATAAACTATGTGGCAATGCAAGCTTCTATGCCACCTCACAAACTCGCTCAAGGATCTCAAAAGGACCGATATACCTAGGGCTCAACTTCACCTTCTTCCTGAACCACATTACACCCTTCATGGGTGAAACCCGTAGCAAAGACCTCTCTCCAACCATAGATTCTACATCACGAACCTTCCGATCAGCATAGCACTTCTGTCTAGATTGAGGGGTACGAAGCCGATCCTGAATCAACTTGACTTTCTTCAAGGCATCTCGAACCAAATATGTGCCCAATAACCTAGCCTCTCCCGGCTCTAACCAACCAATTGGAGAATGACACCGTCTCTGATATAGGGCCTCAATAGGAGCCATCTGAATACTCGATTAGTAGCCGTTGTGTAGGCGAACTCTACAAGTGGAAAAAACTCATCCCAAGAACCCCTGAAATCCATGACACAGGCACGAAGCACATATCTTTATATCTAAATGGTGCGCTCAGACTGCCCGTCCATCTAGGAGTGAAATTATGTACTCAACTCAACCCCTGTGCCTTACTCAGGCAGCACAACTCTCCAGAAATGCGATGTGAACTACGTGCCCTGATCAGAAATAATAGATACCAGCATGCCATGAAGTTAGACAATCTCGCGGATATAGATCTGAGCAAGCTGCTCTGAAGAATAGGTAGTCACCACCGGAATGAAATGAACCGACTTGGTCCACAATCACCCGTACAACGTCAAACTTATTCAAAGTCCATGGGAGCCCAACAACGAAGTCCATGGTGACACGCTCCCATTTCCACTCGCAAATCTCAAGTCTATAAAGCAAATCGCTCAGCCTCTGAAGCTCATACTTCACTTGCTGACAATATAAGCACCGAGCCACACACTCCACTAGTTTTGCTTCGAATACTGATACATCTTAGCGGCACCCAGATGAATGGAGTAGCGCGAATTGTGGACCTCCTGAAGGATCAACTCACATAACCAATCTATATTGGGCACACATAACCGGCCCTGCATCTGCAACACACCATCATCTCCAATATAAACATCCTTGACATTGCCATGTTGTACCGTGTCCTTAAGGACAAGCAAATACGGGTCGTCACACTGACGCTTTCTGATGCGATCATATAAAGAAGACCGAGAAATCACACAAGAAAGAACCCGACTGGGCTACGAAACATCCAATCTAACAATATGATTGGCGACGCCTTGAACATCTATGGCTAGTGGCCTCTCTACTGCCGGTAGATATGCCAAACTACTCATACTCTCATCCTTTCAACTCAAGGCATCGGCCACTACGTTAGCCTTCCCGGGATGATACAGAATAGTGATATCATAGTCTTTAAGCAACTGTAACCCTCTCATCTACCACAATTTAAGATTTTTCTGCTTGAACAAATGTTGGAGACTCTGATGGTTGGTATACACTCACATGGAATATCATACAAGTAGTGCCTCGAATCTAGCGAACCTTCAATTGTCGAGACACGTAGGCAATCACCCTACCGTCTTGCATCAACATCGCACCAAGACCAATACATGATGCATCATAATACACAGTGTAAGGCCCCAAACCCATGGGGAACATCAACATTGGGGTTGTCGTCAAAGTAGTCTTGAGATTTTGAAAGCTCACCTCACACTCCTCGGACCATCTGAAAGAAGCACACTTCTTGGACAATCTAGTCATAGGTGCAGCAATGGATGAGAAACCCTCTATGAAACGAAGTTAATATCTGGCCAAACCAAGAAAACTCCAAACCTCAATCTTTATCGTATCTACCTTCACCCCCACTCGACACTACATGACTCAAAACTGCCCAAAGCAAGCTAGAATTCACACTTTGAGATGTTGCTTCTTCTCCCTCAAGGTGTGGGGCACGATCCTCAGATGCTGCTCATGATCTTCCCAAGTGCAGGAATACACCAAGATGTCGTCAATAAACACAATGATGAATAAATCAAGATATGGATAGAATACAATGTTCATCAGATGCATAAATAATGTTGGGGTGTTAGTCATCCCAAATGACATCACAAGGAACTCGTAGTGACCGTACCGAGTCCTGAAAGAAGTCTACGGGATATCCAGATCCCGAATCTTCAGCTGATGATACACTGACCGCAAATCAATCTTTAAGAACACTTTAGCACCCTGTAGCTGGTCGAATAAGTCATCAATACAGGGTAATGGATACATGTTCATTATTGTAACCTTGTTCAACTGGCGATAGTCAATTCACATACGCATAGAACAATCCTTCTTCTTCAGAGACAGAACCGGATCACCCCAAGGCGGAACACTAGGCCGAATGAAACCCTTATCAACCAACTCTTGCTACTGCTCATTCAACTCTTTTAACTCTGGCGGTGCCATACGATATGGTGGAATAGAAATGGGCTGAGTGCCCAACAACAAGTCAATATAAAAAACGATATCTCTATCGGCGGCATGCCCGGAAGATCTGTTGGAAATACATCTAAGAAGTGTCTCAATATTAGAACTAACTCAACGACAGAAGTATCAACACTGACTTCTATAAGAAAAGCTAGATAAGCATTGCACCCCTTCTCAACAATCGTTTGAGCAGTTAGAAAGGACACAACCCTGCTAGGAACATAATCCAATGTACCCTTCCACTCTAGCTGCAACAAACCTGGTAGAGCCAGTTTCACAGTCTTGGCGTGACAATTCATAATAGCATGATAGGGTGACAACCAGTCCTTGCCCAAGATAACATCAAAGTCTACCATAATGAGAAATAATAAATCAACTTCCATCTCAAAACCACCAATAACAACCAAACACGACAGATACATACGGTCCACGATAATAAAATCTCCCACATGCGTGGACATATATACATGAGAACTCAAATAATCACGAGATATATCCAAATACGGAGCAAAGTAAGATGACACATATGAATACGTGGATCCCGGATCAAATAAGACTGATGTATCCCTATGACAAATCGAAACCATACCGCTGATGATTGTGTCTAATTCGACTGCCTCTGTCCTACCCGGAAAAGCATAAAATGTGGCCAAGCCTCCCCTTATAGGGTGACCTCTACTCGCCTGACCCCCACCCCAAGCTGGCTGTGCGGGTGGAGCGGCAACTGGAGCAGCAGCCATGGCCTATGAAGTCTGTGGACCTGTCATGCCTCGACCATGGGGAGCGTGACCGGCGCTTAACCGAGATATCCCAGCCAAGTAAGCCTGTACAATACCTTCAACCCAAGTCGACCATGAATAAAGAGAAGATACATTTATATCATTAGTTAAATATTAAGAGGTCATGTGAATAACACTTGTTCATTTCCATTAGCTACGTCATAAAAAAGTCCCCAAAACAGTACACTATACATTCGTAGTTAATGTGGGACAAATGATACAATTACAATATGTTTAGTTCAACCTTCCCAAAATAAGATACAACCCACACTATGTCTACGGAACCTCTATTAGAAACAAATGAGTGTTACGACAATGCCAACAACAAGATCCCCACTATACCTCAAACACAATGTACAAAGGACAAGAGATACAAGACCCCGAAATGAAGTGGGGCTAACCAAGTCAGCTGAGGAGAGGGTTTGCTGCTATCACTGATCAATACCACCTGCTATGGAACCACCTGCATCCATTTAAGATGCAGTGCCCCCGGCAAAAGGGACGTTAGTACATATGGATTAGAACTAGTATGTAAAACTAAACTCCCTCTCAATAAAACGAGTAACAACAAATGGAGAAGGAAACGGGACATCAATAAGAGAATCAAATAGTATCAAGGTGTCAAGTTAGGGGAAAGGCAAATTTAAAGTAAGTTCCAATCTTTTTAAGTTGGGAGATCATTATCACCGATACACCACCATGTTTTAGCACGGAGTCCGATCTCAGCCCGACTGGCTAAGTCATCTCACTCCGAGACATCCACTCACAATACCACCATGTACGCGGCATGGCATCCGATCTCAGCCCGATCGGCTAAGCCGTCTTGCCACAATGTCGTGTGGGTCAAGCACATCACATCTTGGCAGCAATAATCTCATCCCACATAAGGGGAAATAACTCAACACATCAATCTCATCCCATATAAGGGAAAACAATATCATCACATTAGCACATGGATTTACCCCTCAACCACTCCTACACCGGCACATGTAGTTTCGGGGTTTGGTTATTTTGACCTACCCTTCCTCGGTGGCTAATCGATACTCCTAAAGCATTTAATATTAAAACGATTTACCAATTATTTCATAATCTTTTTCATATCATTCATATTCTCTTCTTTCACTTTCAAATATCATCATGGCTAATCAACAACAAGGCCTTTAAAATTAAGACTTTTAAACACATATTTGAGCAATTTAGGGTCTTAGTCACATGTGATTTCTTACACAATTTGACATGAAAGCTTTCATTAGTATCACGTTTTTAAATCATAACATAATAACACACGGCCCATACTTAAACCACATTCTCAAATAGTAACTCAACATAACAAGAATCTTTGGAATACATATTTAACGCATATTTATTTTAACACAAGGCTTATTTGGAATAATATATTTATAATGAGCATCACGGGACTTACAAGGCCATTGTGGGGTTCAATTCTAAAAGAGAAATTTAGCCAACACTCCTCGCTTTGAGCTTTTCTTAATTCACCATACAGTTTCGGAATCCTAGCAACTTTGATCTATTAAGAGACACAACAACATTGAACACGAATTAGGAAGGAGTTCATGATTCTAGCTCATTTGAGCATTTTATCAAACACTAGGTGTCCATTATGATCTCAAGGTCCTCTTATGGTGTTTCCTCTATTTCACTACCCAACATCTACCCAATTGAGCTCAACAATCGCCCTACAACCCTAGATAGTACATGCATGCAAAATGAACAACTCCCACACCCAAGAATTGCTTGGCTTATTGCATATTTCAGTCAAATCTCGAAATTGAAGGCTAGGGCTAGAACCTAACCTTTTGGTTGAAGACCTTGTGAGTTACCTTAGAGAATTCTTTAAGGCTTGAGCAAAGATTGATGAACAAGTGACTTAGAAATTCTTTTTCTCACTCTAGACCACCTTCCTCTCTCTAAAATATAAGTTTGAACCTTCTAAAATGATCCCTAAGACTGTTTTATAAGAATGGGGTCGAGTTCAAAAATTAGAAAAAAGAAAGCGCCGATGCAGATCTGCGGTCGCATATGCGACCGCATAATGCTTCTACGGTCCCCAAAATGGACCGCATAATGGCCCTCCGGAACTGGGCACTTCGGCCTCACTATGTGACCAGTCTGCGGTTCGAAAACCTACTCTACGGTCGCATAATGTGCCGCAGAACTTCCATCTAGAAATTTTTGTGTTGGGTCTGCGATGGGTTATGCGGCCGCATACTGGATCGTATAATGGTCCAAACAATTTCCCAATTTTCTGCTTCAATTTGGGCAGATCTGCGGCCTGCAGATCAATTCTGCGACCACATAATGGACCGCAGAAATGTCTTGCACTTCTAAATTCTTCAACTCCCCAACGCACCGTTCAACCCAAAAAGTCCTAACCGTCAACATATATGTCTACTTTGGCACCACGAAATCCCGGGTTTTAGGTAAACATTTACGGGGCCTTACATCCTTCCCCGCTTAAAGTCATTCTCCCTCTAATGAGGGCCAAAATCTGCCGTTATAAACCAATGTTACTCAGCTACTGTAACACACACCAACAGTTCAAAACTTTTGACTAACTCCCCAAATTTTCAAAATTTTTGCTAGCGTTTCCCCTGTAACTAGGCCTATCCACCTGTCAGAGAATCCCATAAACCAACCCTAACAACATACACATGAACCAACGATGCAACATAACATAAAAGCAACGGCAACCCGCGAGTAGTATATCACCAAAAAGGAACACCCTTAACATCAATTTTATAAATGATACATAATTCATAGAAGGTAAAATCTTAGCATTTTTTATAGAACACAACCCGTACAAGAATACTCATCTATGTGCCTAATACATGCATGCTGAAGCCTTTTGGAAAACATAATTATTCTAAATGATTAAAATCATACATGAAACATAATTTGTAAATTCAGAATTCTTAATAACTGAGAATACATAAAGATAACAATATTTCTTCCATGGATGCCATATTAATAACTCTCTATTACAACTTCAAAAGAAAAAAAATGTCAATGGAATCTTTAAGTCATGAGAATGAAATAAACACTTGGGAAAAGTTTGATTTAAAAGAAAGTAGGAAACAACATAATAACTACCACGGTATATATGTGGTGCCGCGTAATATACCCTGAAAACAGAGTCATCCTAGACTTTTTCACTCATCATGCACCACACCTTATCCTGAAACATATAAAGTAAGTGAAACACTGAAGAGTTATGATTGGATGTGATTACTTGTGTATTCCGTGTGTTTTATTTCTCCCTTGTGGATCGATTCATAGCTTTTTGCTTTTATGGTTGTATCTGTTGAACTTGTTGGATAGTTCACTTATTTGGTTCTCTTTCCATTATTGATCGCATTCGAAATGTTTCTTGTTTGGTGCATTGATTGTGTCGTATGAGGTTGTACATAGGATTTTGATGTGGCATGTAGGCCGAAAATCTTGTAATGGGTGAGATTAGGTTTTTGGACCGGAATTTGTTCAATCGGATTTGGATAAGGGATGCTTGTAGGAATAACTTCACTAGATAGCTCAAAATTTGGCAATGGTTGCTACAGGGCAAAAGAACTCCACAACATATTGATTTTATTGGTGGATATGACTTATACATGTTTCTTTCATCATTTGCAATGTTGTCAAGATTTGTAACAAGGTTATATTTGATATAAGGTATATTATAGGTACCGGGTTTGGTAATGAGCAGCTATTATGGTCGGAAGTTATTACTATGAGTACATGAGTTAAGTGGCACATTGTGTGGTTACATCTTTGGAGTATATTGATAGCTTGATGCATCCAGTTGATATTGATATAGTGTATATATGCAAGAATCGTAACTTAGAGGGAGTTCCAAAAATTGAAATTTAGTTCTAAGGATTGTAAACTATGTTTAAAGGAAGAATCTTCTATCCGAATTGTATAAAAGGGATTATATCGATTGTAGCGATGTGAGATTACCCAAAGATATATGTACGATGAGTTCTTACCATAAGTTGGGTAACGTGAGATCACCCATGTTAGAGTACAAATATATGTTTAAGTGGAGGAGAATGTAACGACCCGACCAGTCATTTGAATTTAAAGTTTTTTGCTGTGATTTGAGACTTCGAGTGGCCTCATATGGTGTATTGCAACTTGTGTGTATCGTTGGTGTTGATGTTCGAGTGGTTCGAGATTGATTTAAAAGTAATTCTCAATTTGGAAGCTTTAAGTTGGGAATGTTGACCAGAGTTTGATTTTAGAATAAACGAACTCGGAATGGTAACTTATTATTCCAATTAGTTCGTATGGTGAATTTTGACTTGGTCGTGTGTTCGAACTTAAATTTAGATGTTCCTAGATGGTTTTGGATCTATCGGTCGAAATTAGGCAATTCAAAGAATTAGAGACTTCATAGGTTTGACGGAGAATTGACTTCAATTTTATCGGACTCCTATTGTGGTTTTGAGACATTCAATAGGTGCATTTGGTTGATTGGAACTTGTGCGCAATGTTTAATTGTGATCCGGAGTGTCTAAGTGTGATGCAAACACGTTTGGCAAAGTTGTGATGTTTGTAAGTTAATGGAATAGATTTTGATCTTCGATTCGTGGTTTTCACATTATTTGTGGTGTTTTGAGCCTTCAAACAAGTTGGATAATGTATTTGGACTTTTTGGTGCGATTGGACGGGGTCCCACAGGGGCTCGGGTGTATTTTGAGGTGGTCCTGGACAATTTTGGAATGGTTGATAATTTCTGGTACTAGTTCTTGGAACATGTGGTATTTGGCATGCAAGTGCGGTGCCGCACCTACGTTGGTTACGTGTGCATCTGCGCTTGGGAGAGCCACTGTGGATGGCCGCATGTGTGAGGATGTTGCGCAGATGCGAAGTCGCGGAAGCATTATTTTGGTTCGCACATGCGAGAGTTGATGTGGCTAGTGGTGCGTGCACCTGTGCAGTATAGGTCGTACCTACGACATTGCAGATGTGGATTTCTTGTCGCAGAAGCAATGGAAGGCTAAGGTGAGGCATCTCGCATAAGCGAGACCTTTAGCTACACATGTGGTTTCATAGAAGCGGAGATTTCTATGCGACATTGTCTGTCAACATGTTATTTTCGAGGGTTTGTTCGTTCTTTATTATTTTAGTTTTGGAGCTCGGTGAGAGGTGATTGTTAAGGATATTTCACCTACCACTTTGTGAGTAAGTAATTTCCACCCGTATTTGATTATATATCTTGTTTTTCCACGGAGTTTTCACTAATACTTTGTGGGTAAATAATTTTCATATGGATTTGATTATATATCTTGTTTCCCCATAGATTTACGCACTTCAAACGTGGAATTTTGAAGTAAACATTGGAGTTTTTGCCTAGACATTAAGTGTATATTTTGGGGAATTTGAGTATCGACTTTGATTCGATTTTGGGATCTAAATATATATTTGGAGTCGACAAGTTATGGTCATCGGATTTGGTATTGGTTTCGGATTGTTGGCATGCGGGACTGGGTTGACTTTTGTTGGCTTTTTGGGAATTCATCAAAGATCGAAGCTTTTTGCACTAGGATGACTTCCTATAGCATTGTTTCACTTCCCCAGACGATGTTTGGCTTGGATTGGCGCGATTAGAGGGCTCGAACAAGATTTTTGACGTGGTTCGATGTTGAAGGTTTTGTTGAAGGAAATATTCCAACTAGTTGATGTCATTTGCTACAAGCGGGGGTGTTGTATATATGAGGTGATGAACGTATACATGTGAAGTGGGAATTCATGCTCGGGGTAGATTCTCGACAACTTTATGCCTTGTTTGTTTGTGTGATTATTAGTGTCACGATCCAAAATTCAACTATCCATGATGGCACTTAACCCATCCCGCTAGGTAAGCCAAATAATATTCAACACAACTCAACTGAGAATAATAGGAGTCAATGAGTAAAAATAGCTGAATTGCTATACAAAATCTCAAGGATTGGTAGTACAAATCATGAGCTTCTAAGACTTTAAATTCAAAAAGCTAGTACGAAATAAATACATCATCTTTTCGAAATATACATAAACAGATTTGCAAATCTGAAGCTACCAAGGATAAGTGGCAGCTATATCCAGAAAGCAGGTATTGTATCTGCCATGCACAACAACATCAACTCCGAGATCTGCACGCAAAGTGTAGAAGTATAGTATGAGTACAACCGACTTCATGTACTTAATAAGTAACAAATCTAACCTCGGGTTGAAAGAAGTGATGAGCTTTAAAGATAGTCGCAGTCCAACATCAATAATAGTTAATCACATGAGATATAATTATGCCAGAAACAATAGACAACTCAGAAAATATTATGCTCAGCTCGATCACAATTAGGGAAAGGTAAACATGTTTTACGGGTATGACAGTCAAGTCCAAATCTCACCACCGAAATCAACTAGACATGAGTTTATCAAAAGCACTATATTTTCCAATCCACAATATCATATAAGAATTTATGTTTACCAATTAGCATGAGTAAAGTACTTCTCTATGCCTATGTGTCAAATATACATGTCAAGTCATCAATTATCTTATACCGTCTAGCATGAGGAATATCCATCTCAATGCTTATGTGTCAATATACATGTCAAGTTATCAATTATCATATACCGTCTAGCATGAGAAATGTACATCTCTGTGCTTATATGTCAAATATATAAGTCAAATCATCAAATGTCATATTCTAGAATGAGGAAAATGCATCTCTGTGCCTACATGTCAAATTAATGATTTCACAGTGATATAATCAAGTACACTCACCTTCGTCACACTCGAGGTACACTCACTCTCAAGACACTCAAGGTAGGGGCTTAATTCCCCAACTCCATCACACACACAAAATCATTTAGCACTGTACAAGTGCCTGGCTCAAAAGCCCCTTACCAAAGCATGTGTATCAATCACTATGCTTCCGCCCACTGCTGGTATGTCAGACTCCGGAGGGGTAAATCCTGCCCAAGTGCAAATCAAAAGCCAATAAGGCCTGCTGCAGGGTACATCCCGATCAAAATAATAATAAAGCCAATATGGTCTACTGCGGCCTGCAGCCCGATCCACAATAACACTCTCAACACGGCTCTAAGGCCCACCTCGGTCATCAACCTCTCAAGTCTCAAGGGCTCACAATCTCATATCACTCAGCCCAAACAGTACTACATCTGGAAAACAACCACAATGTGGGATATAGCAATGAATAATGAATAGAGAATGAGATAGGATATGCAAATGAAAAATCACGACTGAGTGTATAACATACCGTTGAATCAGATAGATCAAAAAAACATAGACAACCTCATTAGGTCTTAACCAAATAAGCACACAGCCTAAACATGATTTCTAACATGATTGACAGCTCAGATAATCAAACAAGTAGGGGTAACATTGATATAACAAGATATGATACCAAGACAAGTCCGGCAATGGTCTAAAGGTTAACGTGGATCGTGATTACCTCGTTGCACGCCCACACGCCTGTCACCTAGTATGTGCGTCACCCTAATACCTTCCATACAACATGGTTCCCAAGGATAAATACCCTGAAATCTAAGTTTAGATATGTTACTTACCTCGAACAAGCCAAATAAAATAATGAGCAAGCCAAACAATACTCTAGATATTCTATCCCGTGTGAATCAACCTCCGAACTGCTTGAAACTAGCCAAAAGCAACTCAAAAACATCAAATAATGCCATGGAAAACAAACCCAAACGAAAAGGTCGAATCTTTAGTCAAATACCCAAAGTCAACAAAAACGTCAACTCGGGCTCGCCTCGGAACCGGACAAAATTCACTAATTCCGACAACCCATTCGAATACGAGTTCAACCATACTAATTTCATCCAATTCCGACTCAGAATTGATATTCAAAATCAATTATTCACTTTAAAAAAGTTTAGACAAAACCCCTCAATTTCCCTTTTAAACCCATCAATCAAATGCCAAAATCAAATATGGAATTATAAAATATAATCAAATCCGTGTAGAAAATACTTACCCCAACCCATGTGGTGAAAATCGTCTCGCAAATTGGCCAAATCTGAGCACCATAACTCAAAATGTGATAAAATATCTCAAAGGTCTGAAATAGAGTACTTATAGATCAGCTCCAGGGATACCCTCAGCGAACGCGGAAGACTCCTCTCATTCGCGATGAACAAATATACACAGCCACAAAATAACTCTATGCGTTCACAGCACAACCCACATAAACGTGATGAACACCACTGCTAGACCTTCACGAACGCATCGCCACCAGCGCGAACGCGATGAACAAAGCCTCCAGCTCCCTCGCTGATAATCCAACGCGACACAATACTGCGAATGCGTTGCCCATGCCTCACAAAGCTACGCGAACATTCATCTAGTTGCGAACACGATGACCAAATCACCCAACTCCCATAATACACTACGTGATTGCGGCCTCATCTTGATGATCGCGAAGAAGAACTGATACACTAGAAATTAGCAGAACACCAGGAATGCATGAAACTCCGAAATGGTCCGAAACCAACCTAAAACTCACCCGATCCACTCGGGACCCCATTTTGAACATACCAACAAGTCCCAAAACATAACACGAACCTAATAGAGGCTCAAATTACCCATAACAACCTCAAAACAATGAATCTCACCTCACATCAAACATAATGAACATTCAACTTCCAAAACTCGTGTCGAATCATATAAAATCAGCCCGGAATCCATAAATTTGGCACTCAGGTTCCAAATGATATAACGAGCATATTCCATCTCCCGGAACACTAATCCAAATCCCATATCATCAAAGTCAACTCCAGGTCAAACCTATGAATAATCCAAACCTTCAAATTACCAATTTTCACCAATTATGGCCAAAACCTTCTAGAATCCTTCAAATGAAAATATGGGCATACACCCTAGTCGAAAATCACCATGCGAAGCTAACAGAACCATCAAAACTCTGATCTGGGGTCACGTTCATTAAAGTCAAACGTGGTCAACTCTTCCAACTTTACGCTTCCTAGTTGAGGATTATTCTTCCAAATCAATCTCGAATCAACCCAAAAAACAAAACTGACGATACACACAATTCATAGTACATCATATGAAGCTACTCAGGCCCTTGAACAATCGAACGGAAATTCAAATGCTCAAAATGACCGGTCGAGTCGTTATAATTGGCATGCTAATTCTATAGTACCAATTAAGCATCCAAAAAAAATACATACTATATCTTCCACAACACATACCTTTCTCATGTGAAAAAGATAGTTCTAGCATACTCTTAAATATTTGAAATTTCTCATGTTGTCTATAATTCACGGCATTCCTATAACGATCCAATCGGTCATTTTGGGTATTTGCATTTTGTTCAGCTGTTTGAAGTCTTGAGTAACTTCATATGATGTATTATGAATTTTATGAATGGATGGTTTTGGTTTTCAGGTGATTCGGGGTTGATATGGAAGAAGGATTCTCAACAAGAAAGCTTTAATAAAGCTATTATCTTTAACTAAAGTCAAAAAATCAACCTCGGGCCCACGTCTCAGAATCTAACAAAATTTACAAAATCTGAATACCCATTCAATGAGGAGTCCAACCATACTAAAATTAATCAAATTCGACCTCAAATTGCCTTTCAAATCCACAAAATTCAATCTAAGAAGTTTCACCATTTTTCCCAAATTTTCCAACTTAAATCACTAATATGCTGCATAATAAAGGTGATACATTATCTCCTAACAATGCTAAGGGGAAACCTAGAGAAGCTGGGATAAGGGATATTGATAAGGGTGATGTTGAGTTACAGGAAGTCAGGCAATTTTAAAGTCCTCCAGCTACAACCGAAGTACGAAATGCAAGAAGTAAGGAGCATCAAGTTCTATCTAAGCCTAATGAGGAAGCAGGGATAAAGGATTCTGCTGTTGTTGATGTGCAGATGATGAATGTAACTATTGCTGATGGAGGCCAGAAATGGGCTGGGCATGTAATGAATTGAAATTCTTTAATACCTAAGCATATAAACAATCAGCTCGTGGCGAATGAAAATAATACTGAAGATCCTTAAACATTGAGAGGTGCTGGAAGAGATATGGAATCTACTACTCAAAAATTCCAGAAGGTTGCTAGACAAGGTGATCTATCTCCTAGGCATATGGATCGTGGAAAATCAGTGGGAAAAGGGAGGAAAAATCAGCACAAGGATACTGCAAATGTACAATCTTTAGGGGTTCAAACTAGAAGAACCATCCCTAAATCAAATAATCAATGAATGTAATTATTTGGAATGTGAGATCGGTAAATACTAAGAAAGCTTATGAAAGGCTCATTACAATGCATATACAACATGAGTTCAAGTTTATTGGTTTGATGGAACCAATGCAACAATCTAGAAAGCCGGAGATGGATTGGATTTGTACAAGCTTTAGTTAATGTTTCGAACAGAACTTGGGCATTTGTAGATGAGGTGTATGAAGTAACTGTCATATTTGAGCTAGTGCAGCAACTAGCTTTGAAGTTGTTTGATATTGAAAACAATAAGGAGTTCATTCTCACATTGGCTTATGCTAAATGTGACTCGATTGAGAGAATTGAATTGTGGGATACCCTTTTATGCTTTGGCTAGTGACATATCGTCTCCATGGCTTGTGGGAGGGGACTTTAATGTTATTTGGGATGAGGAAGAGAAGTTTGAGGGTCTACCCGTGTCACTAGATGAGGTCGACGACTTTAGACATTGTATGAATACACGTAACTTATTTGATATGGGATTCAAAGTGATCATATACACATGGTGGAATGGGAGAGCAAATGAGGAATGCATTTTTAAAAGGTTGGACCGTTGCTTTACTAATTTGGAATTCTAGCAAATGATGCAAGGTTTGGAGGTTACTCATTTATCCAATATTGGGTCTGATCATAGTCCGCTATTGTTAACATTTAATCCAGATGCCATCCCAATCAAGAAGCCATTTAGAATCTTGAATTTCTGGACCAAACATGAGTCATTCAACGAGGTTGTTAAGGAGAATTGGCTGGCTTATTTTCATGCAAATCCATTCATCTTGTTCAACTATAAATTTAAGAAACTTAACAAGGCACTCTCAACTTGGAGTAAAGCCACGTTTGGGGATATTTTTCAGAAGATTGCAAGATTGGAGGAAGTAGTTCTGACCCATGAAGTTCAGTTTGAACTAAATCCTACATACCTCAATAGAGAAAGGTTGCAACGAGCCCAGGCAGAACTGTTCAAAGTTTTGGCTCTAGAGGAACAAGTTTTGAAATAAAAAGCTGGGCTTCGATTGTTCAGGGATGGACATAAAAATACAAATGTTTTCCATGCGCGGGTGAATGGTAGAAGAAGGAGATTACAAATAAACAGAATTCAAAATAAGGATGGGAACTGGATAGAAGACCATTATGCTATGGCAGAAGAGACGTCTAGATTTGTCAGTGAACAATTCACTGAAGAAAGGGTTCCCAGTACATTTCATATCCTTGATCATCTACCTACTATGGTTGATGATGGACAGAATCAAGAGCTAATTAAACAGCCTACGAAAGAAGAAGTGAAACGAGCAGTCTTTGGGCTCAATGGAGATAGTATAGGAGGACCAGATGGATTTAATGGTGCATTCTTTCAAGCATGTTGGGAGATCATTGATGATGATGTGTTTGACATAGTTAAGGCTTTCAAATGAGCGGCCATGCATATTTGAGAGTTTCTGCCTTGTGTAAGCGGCCAGATGCGCGGCCACTTGCCCAGGTGCGCGGCCGTGCACGTAGGAACCCATTAAATACCTCCAAGGCCTGGTAGAGAGAGGGCTAAGTCATTTATTTGAGCTAGGGATTGCATATCAAGGGGAATCCGTCCAACACCTCCCTCCCATGAATCAAGGTAATGTTTTTGGAGTAATTTTGAGTTGATTACTACTCCTAAACACTTGTATTAACAAGAATTAATCTTGAAGATCCATAAATTTCTATTTAAATCCCCAAATTGGTCAAGAACACTACAAGTCGGGATTCTCAAGAGTTTCACTATAAGAGGTATGTCTACCATCTTTAACTAATCTATAGCAAGTTATTTTTTATGAAATATGTGTTAGGATTTATTGGATGGTGATTGGAAGCCACAAATACCTAACCCAGGTTGTGTTCTTATTGTAGAGATTGTAAAATTAATTAATTGATAAGATTTATGGGTTTGGGGTGAATTATTGGGCGTGCATGTGCTAATGGAAGTTGTGGATGGCCTAGAGACGATTGTGAGGTGTATCATTAGTGTGGAAGGTGGTATTTAGGTGAAGAAAGTTAATTGGAGAAGGATGTAGAAAGATATGCACACTAGATGTTTGATAAAAAGTCTAAATGACTTAAAGTATAGAAATCTTGCTAATATTGGTGCAATTGTGTTGCATTATTGTATATTAAAGTTTTTTAGTGTGGTGGAACGTCGTAGTATTATTAAGGGGCGAATTCCAGGTATGTTGGCTAAACTACTCTTTTAGAAATGAATTCCATGATGTTCTCGTAAGTTTCAAGTATGGTTGTCGCAAGTTCCTTATTCTATGTTCCGAGATGTTCCCAATAAATTTGATTGTCCCGAATAAGCAAAGTGTTGAGAACTATGTATTAAAAACGTGTAACGAATGTTCCTATAACATTATGTTATCATTTGGGAATGTGTTCAAGAATGATATGTGCATTAAAATGCAATGTCTTTGAGTCATGTTTCAAATAAAGGCTATGATGCCAAATTGTCTGAGAAAATCTCAATGTGCTTAAGACTCTTAATTGCTCATATGTGTACCTGAAGTCTTGATTGGAAATTTCTTATTGTTGATAATCTATAAAGATTGTTGGAAGTGAAATAAGTGAATTGGGGATATAAAGTGTGGTCAACGTGCCAAGAGTGAAAAATATACTTGTGGCCAATGATGCCAATGAAATGAAATGATGTGAGAAAGTTTATGAAATAAGCCTTTGATTCAACTATTCCAAATAGACTTAGAAAATAGAATATCCTAAAAGCTTAGGTACTCAAGTCATGCCCATTTTTGGGTGTTTTAACAAATGCTATGCTTTGTGAGTATTTTCTATGTGTTTTGCATTCTTACATATTCGTGAGTGGCAATTGTGTATTGCCCGTTTAGGAGAAATGTATTTCAAGAATAAATGGTGTGTTACTTATTGATGATTTTAACTTGCGCATCAATTCTCGTTAATTGGGATGAGATTGATTTATAGAAAAGGATGATGTCGATCCACACCGCATTGTGGTGAGACGGCCTAGCCGACCAGGTCGTGGTCGGATGCCATGCCGCACACATGGTGGTGATTGTGCTGGAAATTGTAATTTAAATTGTAATTGTGGTTGATGTCTCTAATGAGATGGCCTAGCCGATCAGGTCGTGATCGGACTCCGTGCTAAAAGTACGGTGGTATTGGTATTGTGAACAGCGGTATATCGGAGCTAAAGATCCCAACCAAAAATAATATTATCATCAAATTTTGATTATCACTTCATAGTGTTATCTTCATATTTTGGAAATTATTATGTTTTAACTTGGAATTTGAATATAATTGATTGTTGATTGTTGTTTCCAAGTTTTTCCCTTTCTAACATTGGCATTCTATTTTGAAAGAGGACAGTTAGCTTTACATACTAGTATTATTCCATATGTACTAACGTCCCTTTTGCCGGGGGTGCTGCATCTTTAATAGATGCAGGTGGTTCATCAGCGGGCAACTTTGGTCCTCGTTAGCATTCGCTCTCTATTCAGCAGGTTTTGGTGAGCCCTACTCTATTCCGGCCCTGATGCCATTCGGGTTGTACATTGTATTTTGAGGTATAGCCGAGGCCTTGTTGCCGGCACTTCCATACTACTCTTGTGTTGTACTTAGCGGCTCCGTAGATATGTTGTGGGTGGTAGTGGAATGTTGGGAATTGAACTAGAAATGTTAGTATTTGGCAAACATGTTTTTCATTATATCTATAAACTTTGGAATACTTTGGAAATGGGAGTTGTTAATGAAATATTTTCAGTCTTTGATTAATGGAGTGCATCTCCTATTTATTCATGGATGAGTTTGGGTAGAAGGAAATCTAATAGGCTTGCTCGGTCGGGTTCACTCGGTTGAGCGCTAGTCGCGCTCCTCGAGTTTGGGGCGTGATAAATTTGGTACCAGAGCCTAATGTTTTAAAGTGTCCTAGGATGTCTAGGAGCCGTGTCTAGTAGTGTCCTTCTTATCAGCGTGTTTTCTACCACATCTATAATGAGGAGGCTACTTGGACATTTAGGAATTTCACACTTCTTTGATACTCCAGATCGTGCGATAGAGCTCAAGATAGGAAGCTCAATCCCTCGTCATGTCTCATTTTCCATATGAGTAACCCATAGGTTCGAGGCAGCAAGGAGGGAATGAAAGAACTAGTTGCTAAGGGAAGTGTCCTTGTCCCTATTAATGTTATCGTTCCACCGGATCATGTGGTAAGAGCACCTAAGAAACAAAAGAGGATTGTCGGCTCCAACAAGCCGGATTATTTGATTTGTAAGAAGCACCACTTGGGTTTATGATGGGTCACTCTTGAAATATGTTATGGTTGTGGAAAGAGGGGCCACAAGAAGAACAAATGCCCTTAGGTTGGATACACCCATCCCGGTCTGCCCGACATGCGGGGAGGAACATTTGGTGTCGTGTTGTGAGTATGCTCAGCTGCACGTTAGGGTTGGCAGGTTTGGGAAATTGCAAAAGGCCACACAGCAATCTCGTGCTGGAACTGTTACTCCCGCATTGGATGCTTGGAAGAAGGATAAGGGGGATGCTTATTATGTATGCAAAAAGGGTGAATATCAGGTCAGTGGGGCGAGTCAGTTTAACGGACCTCATCCTCGTTGTGTGAAGTGTAGGAAATGTCATTCAGGGGTATGTCACTATAGTACCAATGTATGTGACGGATGTGGAGTCGAGGGCCATCAGTTATGGCACTGCCTTGTCAATCTAAAGTTACCAAGTAAGCCGCTCCTTAGTATATCATTCTGAACACCAAATACTTTTCCTTGTTGTACATGTACATCTATATCGAAGAGCCTACATAAACACGGTCTTAACAAGATGCTGAATCACAAAACATTGTATGCACTTACTTTCTAAACGAGACGCATTATTCGTGAAGCCACTCTATCACAAATTCTCTTATTTAAAACCTCTTGAGGAATTGATTTCTATAATGATTTCCTTGGAATGAGTTATAACCCTAGGTTAATACTTCCCACTGCTTCCCTAAATTCTCAACAAGGGACTATACCTGATGAATTTCTTATAGAATCTTTTGATTCAAATGGATAACATCTGCTCACTTGTGCCTATGCACACACCACCATGATATTTACTTATTGGGTATCAAATCTAATGTAAAGCAGCCTAGTATTGAGATCTGTCTTGAGCCAGTCTTTTTTTCTATCCGGTGTATGTGGCTCCTATAGTTTGAACAATCACTTTGTTCCTTTGTGTATATTATCATGAATCCTTTTCACCTTCTAGTAACATGAGAGCATATTGATTTGAAAGACAAGTTCATCGTATCTCTAGTCGTCTCACATAGGATCAACTATTGGAAAAGGTTAAGTTGTTAGAATGATAATAATCTCACAAGTGTTCGACTTTTTTTTTTTATCCTCATGGGCTTGTGGCATATCTACGACTTGTGTTAGTTACTAGTAAGAGCATAATGCGACTTCATGCATTTTGAAACCCATATCACATTCAGGGTGCCAGAATATTCTCATTTCGAGTTAAACTGATTTTCCCTACACTCTATAAGGCAATTGGTGTAACGTACTTGGATATTTCTCTTTGAGGCTTACTATTGCTAAACAAGGAACACGTGGAATGAAACAATTGTTACTGTCCTTTTCACGACTCATAGTCTTCGAAGAATAACTGATGCTAATGTCATTATCCTCCCGATCATACCTCCCATATACCACATGTCTAAAACAACTCATTTCTTTTACATCTTAAGATCATGTACACGGTTCTCACATTATCAATGCCTACTACGCAACTCTATGCCTCGTTTGTCGAACCAATAATGTCACCACAACGAACAATCATGTCAGCATTATTGGTAGTAACCTTCACATCTCTTAGGATATAACTTCCTGAAATGCCTGTGCCCAACATATTGATAAATTCTTAAACAATTCTAGCTCCATCTCGAACTTCATTGTTCCTTATTGTATTAAATCTATGGGAGCTGAAGGTTCAAACATGTCAAAGAAGAAGCATCATCCCGCGATCATATATATTGGATAGAAAAATTTATTGTCATATTCATGCTAGCACATCTTAGACTAATTGTTGAAGGTCGCCAAAGGTTTAGTTTGGGTATTTGGCGTGGAGATTTAGAGTTGAAGAAAGTGAATGGGTTATTTTCAAGATTTTCTTTATGAATATATTGGGTGAAGTATTAAGGAAGGTAAAGTATGTGCAGTCACATTAGGCCTTATGAAATCTTGAAGGAAATAGGCCAAACTATGAGTATGATATTTCTATATTATTGTCCTCCGGGTACCCGGTGTGTCATATGTCTATGTCTAAGAAGGTAGTTGTAACTCCTTTGTCTATCAATCCGGTGGAAACTATTGAAGGTAAAGTTAATGGGTAATTGGCTTATAAGAGGTACCTAGTTGTCATTCTTGTTACATAAGTCCGAAAATTGAGATCTGCCTCCATCAAAGTAAAGGAAGTATTCTCACTTGTCTGTATAACCAAATGGTTGTGGTTCAAAAGGGTACTTGTTATGTGTTATGATTTAAATATGTGCAACTCATGTCTAGATACCACTTCTGTAAATGTAATGCCCTTAATGTTAAGATCGGTGTTGTTGATATATACTATGATGCTTTGTTGAGTTATGGATATGTTGATATGGTGGTTTTGGTATTTTCTGGCAGGTGGATAGGCACCAATTACAGGGGAGACTCTGGCGAAATGTTTGAAAATTTAGGGAGTTAGTCAAAAATTTGGAACTACTAGCGTGTGTTATAGCAACTGATCACATTGGGTGCTAATGGTGAATTTTGACATTCTACTTCAAACGCATTCTGCTACTTCAACTGAATGTCCCAATTCGCACAACACTCTACTTCAAATGCATTCTGCTACGAAACTATAAAGATTTAAGAGGTGATCTACCTATCCAATTGAAGCCATTTGAGTATAGTTTCCAACGCATCAAACCGTTCATCACTTGGATATGTATACAGAAGGTTATGGTCATTTTATTGGACATGTATCATATGCGCGCCCAGATGCGCGACAGCGCATATTTGAGAGTTTCTGCCTTGTGTGCACGGCCAGATGCGCGGCCACTTGCCCAGGTGTGCGGCCGTGCACATAGGAGCCCATTAAATACCCCAAGGCCTGGTAGAGAGAGGGCTAAGTCATTTATTTGAGCTAGGTCTTGCATATCAAGGGGAATCCGTCCAACACCTCCCTCCCATTGAACCAAGGTAATGTTTTTGGATTAATTTTGAGTTGATTACTACTCCTAAACACTTGTATTAACAAAAATTAATCTTGAAGATCCATAGATTTTCATTTAAATCCCTAAATTGGTCTAGAACACTACAAGTCTGGATACTCAAGAGTTTCACTATAAGAGGTATGTCTACCATCTCTAACTAATCTATGGCAATTTATTATGTATGAAATATGTGTTAGGACTTATGGGATGGTGATTGGAAGCCACAAATCCCTAACCTAGGTTGTGTTGGTATTGTAGAGATTGTAAAATGAATTAATTGATAAGATTTATGGGTTGGGAGTGAATTATTGGGCATGCATGTGCTAATGGAAGTTGTGGATGGCCTAGATACAATTGTGAGGTGAATCATTAGTGTGGAAGGTGGTTTTTAGGTTAATAAATTTCATTGGAGAAGGTTGTAGAAAGATATGCGCACTAGATGTTTGATAAAAAGTCTAAATAACTTAAATTATAGAAATCTTGCTAATATTTTTTCAATTGTGTTGCATTGTTGTAGATTGAAGTTGTTTAGTGTGGTGTAACATCATAGTATTATTATTGTGTTGCAAAACTACTCTTTTAGAAATACGGCCATCATGCCTTGAATAAAGAATCTTGTGAAGGGCCAAAAGAGATAAGGGAATATTGTTGTTGTTATTGGTTGAAAATACTAGTGGAGATTCATACAATGTGAAAGATGATTATGTAAATACATTTGTACCTATGTTATCTTTGTGTGCAGAAACAAAAATAATATTTTTGGGAGTATCGATAGTCACCGAGGAAGGTGGGTTGAAATAAGCTAACCCCGAAACTACACGTGCTGGTGTAGGAGTAGATTGTGATCATTCCCCTTACTTGGGGTGAGATTGATGTGAAAAAATCATTCCCCTTAATTGGGATGAGACTGATTGATAGAAAAGGATGATGTGGATCCACATGGCATTGTGGTGAGACGACCTAGCCGATCGGGTCGTGATCGGATGCCATGCCGCACACATAGTGATGATTGTGCTGGAAATTATAATTTAAATTGTAATTGTGGTTGATGTCTCTAATGAGATGGCCTAGCTGATCAGGTCGTGATCGGACTCTGTGCTAAAAGTATTGTGGTATTGATATTGTGAACATTGGTATATCAGTGCTAAAGATCTCCTATCCAAAAATAATATTATCATCATATTTTGATTATCACTTCAGAGTGTTATCTTCATATTTTGGAAATTATTATGTTTTAACTTGGCATTTGAATATAATTGATTGTTGATTGTTGTTTCCATGGTTTTCCCTTTCTTACATTGGCATTCTATTTTGAAATAGGACAGTTAGCTTTACATACTCGTACTATTCCATATGTACTAACGTCCCTTTTACCGGGGGCGCTGTAGTTTTAATGGATGCAGGTGGTTCATCAGCGGGCAGCTTTGGTCCTCGTTAGCAGTCGCTCTCTTTTCAGCAGGTTTTGGTGAGCCCTACTCTATTCCGGGCCAGATGTCATTCGAGTTGTACAATGTATTTTGAGGTATAGCCGGGGCCTTGTTGCCGGCACTTCCATACTACTTTTGTGTTGTACTTAGAGGCTCTGTGGACATGTTGTGGGTGGTAGTGGAATGTTGGGAATTGAACTAGAAATGTTGGTATTTGGCAAACATGTTTTCATTATATCTATAAACTTGTAATACTTTGGAAATTATGAACGAAGCTACTAATAGAATGAAATGGGAGTTGTTAATGAAATATTTCCAGTGTTTGATTAATGGAGAGCATCTCCTCTTTATTCATGGATGAGTTTGGGTAGAGGGAAATCTAATGGAATGAAGTGACACCAAACATACCAACAAGTCCTAAAATACGATATGAACTTAGTCAAACCTCAAATCACGTCAAACAACATCAAAATCATGAATCGCACCACAATTCAAGCCTATTGAAACTAAGGAATTTCCTACTTCTTCAATCGATCCCGAAACCTATGAAACCAACATCAATTGACCTCAAATTTTGCACACAAGCCATAAATGACACAACGGACTTATTCCAACTTTCGGAACCAAAATTCAAGCCCGGTAACCACAAAGTCAACTGTCGGTCAAACTTCTCAACTCTCCAAACTTCAACTTTTCAAACTTTCGCCAATTCAAGCCAAAATCACCTACGTGCCTCCAATTCAATATCCGGATACACTCCTAAGTCCAAAATCACCATACGGAGCTATCAGACCCATCAAAACTCCATTCCGCAATCATTTACACCAAAGTCAACATTCAATCAACTCTTTCAACTTAGGCTTCCTACATCGGGACTAACTGTCCCAATTCATTCCGAAACATCCCCGGAACCAAACGAACCACCCCAGCAAGTCACATAACAAGAAAAACACAGAATAGGCAATAAATAGGGGAACGGGGCTACAATACTCAAAATGACCGGCCGGATCATTACATCCTTCCCCTCTTAAACAAATGTTCGTCCTCGAACGGGTCTAGAATCATACATGGAGTCTCAAATAGGTGTGGATATCTACTCTGCATCTATCGATCTATCTCCCAAGTAGCCTCCTCGATTGGCTGCCCTCTCCACTGCACCTTCACTAAAGCTATGTTCTTTGACTTCAAATTTTGAACTTGCCGATCCAAAATGGCAACCGACTCCACATCATAAGTCTGAATCCCCATCTAGTATAATCGTGCTAAAGTCAAAAACATGAGATGGATCGCTGGAATACTTCCGAAGCATGGAAACACGAAACACTGGATGAACACTAGATAGTCTAGGTGTCAATGCAATCTTGTAATCCACCTCTCTATTCCTTTCAAGTACTTCAAAAGGCCCAATATGTCGAGGGCTCAACTTGCCCTTCTTCCCGAACCTCATAACATGCTTCATGGGTAAAACTCTATGTCACGCCCCGACCTCGGGGAGAGCGACCGGTGCTCAATCGAGATACTCTGGTTAGGCAAGCCTATTAGATGCCTTCTACCCAACCTTGCCCAATAACAATATAAGAACTAGTACATGTGATAGGCATAAGAAGAGTCAAGTGTTCCACAATATTTTTCACTACTAAAGGATATTCATTTATGATTTTGAAAATATAACAAGTTTACTTATATGATAAAAACATGTTCACACAAATACCAACACTTACTAGTTTAATTTCCAACATCATATATCACCCACAGCCTGTCTACGGATCCTCTAAATACAATAGAAGAGTAGTATGAATGTGCCGGCGATAAGGCCCCGGCTATACCTCAAAATGTAACGTACAATGTCAGACGACATGAAGCCTGGAACAGAGTAGGGCTCACCAAAATTTGCTGAATAGAGAGTAACTGCAAACGAGGGTCAAAACCACTTGCTGACGAATCAGCTTCATTCATTGAAGATGCAGCACCCCCGGTAAAAGGGATGTTAGTACATATGGAATAATACTAGTATGCAAAGCTAAATGTCCACTTTCAAAATATAATACCATTATAAGAAAGGGAAAACCATAGAAACAGCAAGTCACAATCCACAATATCCAAATGCCCAATTAACACATACGAGTTTTCAAAATACGAAAAATAATATATATTTTTAGTTGCGAGATCATTAGCACCGATATGCCACCTTATTTGTAGCATGGAGTTCGATCACGCCTGATCGGTTTGGCCATCTCCACACGAACAATATGATTTAACATGTGCTGCGAAAAAAGGGTGTTACCAAGAGTAGTACCACCATGTGCGTAACATGGCGTTCGATCTCCAACCGATCGGCTAGGCCGCCTTCTCACATATGCCGTGTAGGTCGACTTTCCATTTCACATCTAATATCAATCTCATCCCAAATAAGGGGAATAATCACAGTCCATCACCATCCACCCCTACAGCGGCACGTGTAGTTTCGGATGTGGGCCTTATGACCCACCCTTCCTCGGTTAGTCAATGATACTCCCAAAAATTTTTTTTTTTTTTTGCACACAAAGGTAGTATAATTACAAATGTATTCACCTCATCATCTTTCATATTGTATAAACCTTCATTAGTATTTTTAACCACTCACAACAATAATATTTCCTTGGCTCTTTTGGCCATTCACAAGATTCATTATTCATGGCACGATGTCCATACTTCATATTCCACACATTCTTTTCTTTACCTTCAAGGATCATCAACATATAGAGTATTCAGAAAATCACACCTTTAAGTTATTAGCAGTGAAGACTTAAACACAACGAATTCCGTAAAATGGTGGGCAATCAAGGCACAAGTTAGAAGCATAAACGAGTAACTAATCATTTAATCTAAAAATACTTTTCCCAAAAAGGGCAATATATAATTTCAACTCATGAATATATATATAAAACAACCACGTTTAGGCACAAGTATAACTCACATTATTGGCATGGTGGCCACACTATCCATCTCCAACCCCCTTCTTTCACTTTCAAGCATCCTTATAGATTATCAACAACAAGGTATTTTAATTCAAGACTTTAGATACACATTTGACAAACTAACAAATTAAGGGTCTTAGACACATATGATTTCTGACACAATTCGACATGCTAGTTTTCATTAAAATCATGCTTCAAATCATGACATATTAACACACATCCCATGTTTAATCACCTTCTCAAATAGTAACTCAACAAAGAAGAACGTTTGGAATACAATTCGAACGCATATATCTTTTGACACAAGGCTTGTTCAGAATAATCAATTTATAATGAGCAACACGGGACTTACAAGGCCATTGTGGGGTTCAATTCTAAAAGAGGAGTTTAGCCAACACACCTTGTTAGAGCTTTCCTTAAGCTACTACAACGTCCCAACATTTCTAGCAATAACAATCTATAAGAAGGTAGCGAAAATCGGATAATAATTAGAAGGGTTCACATGGTGTAACTCTTTTAGGAATTTGTCAAATACCTAGTATGCAAAATGACAAAGCTCTACAATGGTAATTTCTTCTTCCTTTAACAAATTTCAACAAGAAACCACCTAAACTAGTTCATTAAACCCACATACTACAACCTATTGTCCCATGCATGGCCTATTTCTAACCCTCAAAACCTAATTAAACCCATAATAATTGCATGAAGGTTTTAGGACAAGGTTTTACTCGGATAGATGATAATCTAGTGACTGGTTTCCTTGATTCTTGAAGGTTGGTGCAAGATTGGATGATTGGAGTGTTAGGTTTCCTTCTTATCTCTCTAAAATGCTCTTACCTCTCTCTAAAGTTATTAGATAATTGCCCCAAAATGAGCCCCAAAGGCTATTTATCAAAATGGGGTCGGGTTATAAAAATAGAAAAAGGACCCTCCGAACACAGGTCTTCGGTCACAGAAATGACCGCATAACTAGTATGCGGTCCGCATAATGGACCGTGAAAGTGATGCCCAGAAACTGGGATGATCTAGACAGGTCTGAGACCGGTCTGCGGCCCGCAGACCACTTATGCAGCCGCAGAATCGCCCGACAAATTTCCTCGTGCAACTCTGCGACAGACGTGCGGACCGCAAAACAAGTTTGCGATCGCACAATGGACTGCGAAACAACTCACAAAATTCAACAACTCTCTGCTCAACTCTGCGATACTTATGCGGCCCGCTGAATGGATTTGCGGTCGTGAATCTGACCGCATAATTGGCCCTTTAGTAAAACAATTTCCACCAACACCTCTATGCATTCTTCAACCCTCAAACACGTCAGCCTATTTCGACACCACGAACCCTTAAATTCCTTGGCAAACTTTTCGAGGTCTTACACTCTAAGCAGTACCTTCTCCCCCACCTTGTAAGAAACATCACAAACCTTTCGATCGACGTAGCTCTTCTGTCTAGACTACGAAGTGCGAAGCCGATCCTAAATAAACTTAACCCTGTCCAAAGCATCCTGAACAATGTCAGTACCCAATAGCCTAGCCTCACCCCTCTCAAACTAACTAACTGGAGACCGAAACCATCTCCCATACAAGGCCTCATACGGAGCCATCTGTATACTCGATTGGTAGTAGTTGTTGTAGGCAAAGTCTGCAAATAGCAAAAAAGGATCCCAAGAACCCCTGAAATCCATGACACAAGCGCGCACCATATCCTCTAATATCTGAATAGTGTGCTCGGATTGTCCGTCTATCTGAGGGTGGAATGTTGTACTCAACTCAACCTGTGTGCGTAACTCTCGTTGCATGATGGTAGGCTATAACTGCATGTTTTAGTTGCTTATCATACTCTAATTTACTGTACTTTAACTTAGTTGAGCTTTCAATCGCTAGTCTTTTCCACTAATGGTGTATTTTATGCCTTGTATAAGTGATTTCGAGTTATGTAGATATTGCGGAACTAATTCGAGTTATTTGGAGCTTTAAAATCTGAGTTAAAGCCCAAAGGAATAAGCCGAGATCGTGTTCGGGGGTCGAGGATCACTGCTGGTCGTCATAATTCAAGGAAGAATCAACTGCTAAACAAATACACAAGTGCGACGCATCAGTGCAAACTAATGTCAGAAATTGGCAAAGTTCAGAGGCCACCCAGGTGCGAAAGTTAGGCAGAATACTGTCCAAAGTTCGCGGCCATATGTGCTAGCACACTTCTAGGTGCGCGGCCGCGCACGTCTAACACCATATCGATTTCACGTAGGAAAAGGTATTTTCGCTTGGGCCCGACCTACTTGGTATATATACATGGAAAAAGTTATTTTCTAGACTTTTGACACATCTAAGACAGGAGGCAAAGGAGAAGTTAGAGAAGCAAGAGCAAGAGGATTTCATCATTCAATTCTCACTCAAGACAAGAGTTTGGATCGTTTTATGTTTTCCTTTAACTTAACGTTATTTGTGATGAATTACTCCACCTATATGGAGTACTTTTCTTTAGGGATTGATGGATTTGGTGTATTGATAATTGTTTATGGATATTAAATCTAGTTTTTATGTATTGAATCGTTTTGGGTGTTTTAATTATTGCATCTGTATTCACATGTTCATGTAATCGGGAGAGGCATAACTTGTTATGTTTTTGCATTATCCTGTTGTTTGAATTCATTGATTCTTTAGTAATCGAAAAAGGCTAGTTGAATTATTGTTTAGACCTAGTTAGGACGACAATCGAAAGAGGTTCTCATAAAGACCATTCCACTATGAATTCCTACATATCTTCACCGAGCTTAACTTAGTTCATCTTGTGAGGTTGAGACTTAATAGAGAGAGGAGTTTCGACTGAATGTTTGAACTAATAATTGACTGAATTCGAGAGACTCACTTGAACATTAGAAGTGAATTAACTAGAGTTAAATCCCACACAAGTATCTTTTACCTATCCATTCAACCCCTATTTTCTCCCATTGATATCTTCTGTACTTACTCTTGTTTCAAGTATCATTCGTCAATAGTTTAGACTCTTAGTAAATTTTAGTTTTAATCACACAAATCTCGATTGTTGATCATCTTGGATAGCAATCAAGCTATAAACTATAAAAATACTATTTAACTCTGATCCCTGTGGATACGATATTATATTATACTATATTCGACTAGCGAGCATATTTAAGTTTGTGTTTTGTGCTCGTCAAAGTTTTGCGTTATTGCCGAGGATGGTCAATCAACAGTGTTTGAAATAGTCTGTCGTGCTAATTCAGGAATTTGTCTTCTTATTTTATTTTATTTTCCCTTTTTATGTTGGTGCTTGTTAACTGTTCGTGGGCTACAGGTTAGATTGGTGCATGACTCAATCCTCTAGGAAGGTAGTGCTACCATATGAACTAGAAATTGAGAAACAACTACACCACTTAAGGAAGGAAAAGAATCTCCCCGCGAATACTGAGAAGGTTAGGCAAGCCTCAACCAAAGAAATTATGCCAGGGGATGATGATAATATTGATTTGGCTGCAAGCGAAGCAACCCTGCAAAGAGAAAACGCTGAAAGGGATGCTGAGAAATAACTCTTCGAAATGCACAACTTGTCTATGAGGAGGAGAGGGCTCGGAGAATTGTTCAGCATCAACCTTTGGGTAAAGACCAATTCTCCCGCTGCTGGGAGACCACTTGGCGATTATGCTAGACCGGTCTACAACCAAGGCTTATCAAGTGTGAGACCACCTCCAGTTGCAGCTAACAATTTTGAGTTAAAGCAGGGGTTGCTTCCAACTCTTCAAAACAGTTGTATCTTTAGAGGAAAGATAAACGAAGATCCAAACAATCATCTAATGGACTTCTAGGAAATTATGAACACCTTTCAATACAATCGTGTGTCATAAGATGCAGTCTACTTAAAGGCATTCCCCTTCATACAAAAAGATGATGCAAAGCACTGGCTTCGTAGCTTGCCTAATAGATCGATTAGAACATGGGATGAGACGACCAGAAAATTTCTTGACAAATATTTCTCATCAGCTAAGACGAGAAAGTTTAGAAGAGAAATCAATAACTTCTGCCAAAACGAGACTAAAACTATGTATGAAGCTTGTGAGAGGTTTAAGGAGATAGTGTGAAAGTGTCAACATAGTGGAATTGAACTCTGGATGCAACTCCAGGACTTTTGGGATGGATTGATACCAGCCTCATGAAGAACATTTAGTAATGCAGCTGGAGGCCCGTTAATGAAGAAGATTCCAGAGGAGATAGTCACAATTCTAGATGAGTTATCTGAAAATGTAAATTAGTGGCCCTCTAAAATTACTGAAAGAAGAAGATCAACTTGTTTTCACCAAGTTGATGCTAACAAATCTGTGTGCAGGTACAGCTTGATGCCATGGCCAAAGAAATAAGGAAGTTAAATTTAGCTTCGATACATAATGAGCCTCATGCAGCATCTGACATATGCGAAAAAGGACACCCTACTCATGAGTGTCAAGCCTCAATTGAGGAAGTTAATGCTGTGGGGGATTATAACTTCAATGGAATGGGTAAGAAGCACCCCGGTATTTCGTGGAGTTCACCTGGGGGTACTGTAAATTCATGGCAACAAACCAACTCCTGATTCCAGGGGCAAGGAGCCCCAGGCTTCCAATATAAGCAGAGGCCGCAGTTCCAGACTCAACATTCCACTCAGCCTGGGCTAGAAGATCTAATGAAGTCTTTCATTGTCAAGACATATAAGAGATTAGATGCTCATGGTGCAACTATCAAAGAACATGGCACAGGGTTGCAAAACTTAGAGAAGCAAGTGGGGCAAATTGCAACTGTATTGTCTGAGAGAATCCCAGGTACTCTGACAGCTGATACTAAAAGGAACACCAAAGAAACAGTGAATGTTGTGACCTTGAGAAGCCGGCAAGTGCTAAAAGATCCCACTTCAGTCCAAAAAGAGGTGGTACCTGAAAATGAAAGTGAGGAGAAGCTGAAAATTAAAGGTGATAAGAGGATGAAAGGAGACATCGAGAAAGGAATATCGGAATGAGAGCGAGCACATGCCTGCTCTACCTTTTCCCCCAAATCTGTATAGAGAAAAGATGGACAAGAAGTTTGAGAGATTTCTAGATATGCTGAGATAGGTTAATGTAAATTTGCCATTCACGGAAGTTCTCTCACAAATTCTAACTTTTGCCGAATTCATAAAGGAGATCCTTACAAAGAGGAGTAAGGCAGAAGAAACCTCAGTGGTCAAGCTCACAGAGCATTGCAACGCAATCCAGTAAAACAAACTCCCACAAAAGTGTGGAGATCCAGGGAGTTTTATTATACCTTGCTCGTTAGGCACTCTTAATTTTGATAAGTCTTTATGTGATTCTGGTGCCTGAATTATTTTAATGCCTTTGGCTATTTACAGGAAGCTAGAGGATAAGCTTGGAGAGATAAGGTATGCGCCAATATCTTTGCAGCTAGTAGACCAAATAACTATAATACCCGAGGGGATAGTGGAAAATGTCTTAGTTCTGGTAGATCAGTTTGTATTTCCTGTAGATTTCATAGTGGTGAAGATGGAGGAAAATACAAAGGTCCCCCTTATCTTAGAAAGACCATTCTTAGCGACGGGCAGAGAAATATTAGACATACATCAAACACTAGGTGTACATTAAGGTTCTAATGCTCTTTTATGGAAGATTCCATCAGTTTCCAACACACGCTCTACCATTTTTAGCTCACAACCTTCCCACATACTTCAAGGATACATGCATGCAAGACAACAACCCCCACATCCAATAGTTGCCTCTCTAATTACCCTATTTTTGAAAATTTTAAAATTGAGAGCTAGGACATAGATTCTTACCTTTAGGGTAAAGACTTCCTTTTTAATCCTCAATGATTGAGCAAGAATTGATGGATAATGGTTAAAGGTTGCTCCCCCACTCTAACAACTCTCCTTCTCACTCTAAAATATCAGAAATATGATCACAGTGGTCTTTGGGATGTGTTTTAACGGAATAGGGTCGGGTTTAGAAACCCCAAAAATGAAGCTCTGGAACAGGTTCTGTGGTCACATGTGTGACCGCATAATGGTTATGCGGTCCGCGAAATTGGGGTACCATAACTGGAAAACAACTGACCAGGTCTGCGGTCACTATGCGACCTGCAGTCCTGTTATGTCGTTGCATAATGCACCGCAGAACGGTTTTGCGGTCTCATAGCGCATCGCAGAACCTCCCTCCCAAAAATCCCAAAGCGGGATATGCAACAAGCGTGCGGCCCGCGAAACGGTTGTGCGATCGCATAATGGCCGCAAAATTGACATTAAAAATGGCCCAAAACACTGCCCCACTCTGCGACCAGTCCGCGGTCCGCAGAGTGGTTCTGCAGCCGTAGAATGGGCCACAGAAATGCCTACTTCTGCCCACTTTGGCATCACAGAATCCGGGTTTTTAGGAAATATTTCATGGGGCCTTACAATATGTATATTAATTCTAGGCAGTTTGATAGAGAAAAAATTGAAAAACAAACATAAATTTTTTTAGTATTTTCGAGTTTTCTCGACGATGGATATCATTCAACAGGTTTCTTGAGGGATTAAAGTTGAAAGAAAAGAAAAAATATTTTCTCTTTTTAGGTAGTGTATTAATTCCTCCTTGATTTTTCTTTGTGCCGTGGTTTTTTTTCAAGGGTTTTGATTGAACCGGGTGTAGATAGTTTTTATTTTTGGTTATGAGTAGGAAACCTTGTGCTATGATTTAAATTTGAAGCACTATCTCTTCACTTTGTTATGCCTTGAGAATAGTGAGTGCTTTAGTTGTGACACTTAGGCTCAACTTTTGACTCTTGTATGAGGACCTTAAATTGTATGACCTTAACTTTGCTTAACTGCTTTAACTAGAGTGTCTTGATAATACGATCCTGAGTGAGTTAGGTGCCATATCTGTGTGAGGTTTTTGTGTTATTCTGTGCATTTCATTTAATGTCTAGAACTTGCCTCGTGTGTTTGCAAAGTGAAATAGTAGTTCTATTCAGTCTTGGAAGTTTTATAGGAATTTCTTTGTTGAGCCGGTTACATGCTTCTACCCGCCTAATTGTTATATCTTAGTTAACCTCTTTGAGCCTATAATCTTATTTCTTTAGCAACCACATTACAAGCCTTACCCATTTATTTGAATTGACCATCTATTTGAACCTTGTACCTCTCATGAGCACTTGAAATTGTTATGAACTGTGTAAAAGTTGAAGTGTGGGGTGATTGGTTTGGCTTTTGAGTGGAACTATTGAAATAAGGAGCAAGGTGCATGGTTTTAAAACGTAAGAGCCACTTGAATTGAAAAAGAAAGAAAACAATATAATTGTATGGTTGTGAAAACTATTCCTTGATAGTGATAACTCGTGATGTAATTGTGCTTAAAGAAGTTGGGAGTTAATGTATATTGATGTGAAGGTGGAGTTATGGTTTGACATAAGTGTGGGGTTTTGAAAGGTTAATTGTATGTATTAAAGTGCATAGAGAGTTGTAGGAACTCCTATATCCAAATGTATCCTGCCCATCATGCAGCCTGCATTACAATCAATTAAAGTCCTACTTGATCCTCGACTAAATGAACTCAATTAGTGGAGTAGTACGCTACGGGCAAGCCTATGGTTCATCTTTTGTGGCATATGCATGTTATTTCTGAGAGTGAGTGAATTCTTTCTATCTTGAGTTTCTAGTTGTTCTTAATGTCCATGGTGTGTAGAACTACTCTCTATTGTTGTGTGAGGGCACTTGATTCATGAAGGAAAAGTAATGTCGTTGACCTCTAGGTTAGAGTGTAAGTGAGTGAGTTGTAAATAATGAGTGGTACTTGCAAGTCAAATGTTGAGGCTATGATGTTACACTATTGTGCTTAATCTATTTTAAATATTCTTGGTATGATGGGTTATGAGAGTTGTGTAATGAGGTCGTATCTATATAAAGTGTAGTTTGATTGCTCGAGGACGAGCAATAGTTTAAGTGTGAGGTGTTGCTGGTAGGCTATAATTGCGTGTTTTAGTTGCTTATCGCACTCTAATTTACTGCACTTTAATTTAGTTGAGCTTTCAATCGCTGGTGTTTTGCACTAATTGTTTGTTTTACGCCTTGTGGAACTAATTCTAGTTATTCGGAGCTTTGAAGTCTAATTAAAAGCCCAAAGGAATAAGCTAGGATTGTGTTCGGGGGTCGAGGATAACTACTGCACGTCAAAATTCAAGGAAGAATCAACTACTGAAAAAATACACTAGTGCGACGCACTGTGCGACGCATCAGTGCAAATTTACGTCAGAAATTGGCAAAGTTCAAAGGCCACCCAGTTGCGCGAGCATGCACTGGGTGGCAAGTTAGGCAGAATACTGTCCAAAGTACGCGGCCTTATGTGCGAGCACACTCCCAGGTGTGCGGCCGCGCACGTCCAATGCCGGAAAGTGTCATATTTCGCGTAAGAAAAGGTGTTTTCGCTTGGGCGTGACCCTACTTGGTATATATACATGGAAAAACGTTATTTTCTGGACTTTTGACACATCTAAGAGCAAAGGAGGCTAAGGAGAAGTGGGAGAAGCAAGAGCACAAGGATTTCCTCATTCAATAATCACTCAAGATAAGAGTTTGGATCATTTTAAGTTTTCCTTTAACTTAACTTTATTTGTGATGAATGACTCCACATATATGGAGTAGTTCTCTTTAGGGATTGATGGATTTGGTGTATTGATAATTGTTTATGGATATTAACTCTAGTTTTCATGCATTGAATCGTTTTGGGTGTTTTAATTGTTGCATCTATATTCACATGTTCATGTAATTGAGAGAGGCATAACTTGTGGTGTTTTTGCATTATCTTGTTAGTTGAATTCATTTATTCTTCTTAGTAATCGAAATAGGCTAGTTGAATTATTGTTTAGACCTAGTTAGGAGGATATTCGAAAGCGGTTCTCCTAAAGACCAATCCACTACGAATTCCTGCATATATTCACCGAGCTTAACTTACTTCATCTTGTGAGGTTGAGACTTAATCGAGAGAGGAGTTTTAAATGAACGTTTGAAATAATAATTGAGTGAATTCGAGAGACTCACTTGAACATTAGAGGTGAATTAACTAGAGCTAAATCCCATACAAGTATCTTGCACCTATGCAATCAACCCCTATTTTCTGCCATTGATATCTTCTTTCCTTACTCTTGTTTCGAGTGTCATTCGTCAATAGTTTAGACTCTTAGTAAATTTTAGTTTTAATCACACAAATCTCAATTGTTGATCATCTTGGATAGCAATCAAGCTATAAACTACGAAAATACTGTTTAACTTCAATCCATGTGGATACGATATTATATTATACTATATTCGACTAGCGAGCATATTTAAGTGTGTGTTTGGCGCTCATCACTGCGCTGCCCTCCAAAACTACGATGTGAACTGTGTTCCCCAATCTGAAATAATGGACACTGACACACCGTGAAGGCGAACAATCTCAAGGATATAGATCTCCGCCAACCGTTCCGATGAATAGGTAGTTCTAACTTGAATAAAATGTGCGGACTTGATCAACCGGTCCACAATCACCCAAATAGCATCAAACTTCTTCAAGGTCCATGGAACCCCAACTACGACCTCCATGGTGATATGCTCCCATTTCCACTCTAGAATATCAAGCTTTTAAAGCAAACCGCCCGACCTCTGATGCTCATACTTCACCTGATGACAATTCAAGCACCGAGCTACAAACTTCTCTATGTCTTTCTTCATCCTCCTCGACCAATAGTGCTACCTCAATCCTAGTACATTTGTTTGGCACTCGAATGAATGGAATACTGCGAAATTTGGGCTCCTCAAGAATCAACTCTCGTAGCCCATCCACATTGGGCATACAAATCCAACCCTGCATCTGTAACACCCAATCATCTCTATTAGAAACCTCCTTGGCATCACCGCATTGAACCGTGTCCTTAAGGATAAGAAAAAAGGGGTCGTCATACTGACTCTCTCTGATGCGATCATATATGGAAGACCGGGAAACAACACAAGCTAGAACCCGACTAGGCTCTGAAACATCTAACCTCACGAACTGATTGGCCAAGACCTGAACATCTGATGCAAGCGGTCTCTCACCAACAGGAATAAATGCAAGGCTACAAATACTCACCGCCTTCCTACTCAAGGCATCGACCACCACATAGGCTTTCACAGGATGATATAAAATAGTAATATCATAGTCCTTTAGCATCTCCAGCCATCTCCGCAACCTCAATTTAGATCCTTTTGTTTGAACAAGTGTTGAAGACTCCGATGATCCGTAAATACCTCACAAGACACACCGTAGAGATACTAGCTCCATATTTTCAATGCATGAATGATGGCTACCAACTCATAATCATGAACAAGGTAGTTCTTCTCATGAGACTTCAATTGGCCTGAAGCATAAGCAATTACTCTACCCTCCTGCTTGAAGACATACCCAATACCAATCCGAGAAGCATCACAATACACCCTATAAGAACCCGATGTTGAATGCAAAACTAGAACTGGAGCTGTGCTCAAGGCAGTCTTGACCACCTGAATGGAGAACCCTTCTAGGTAAACCTGGTCAAAGGCGCTGCAATTGACGAGAAACCTTCCACGAAGTGACGATAATATCCGGTCAGTAGCTGAAGACGGTCTGGGCCAACTATGAACTGCCTCTATCTTCTTCAGATCCACCTTAATTCCCTCACTGGATAGCACGTGCCCCAGGAGCGCCACCGAACTGAGCCAAAACTCACACCTGGAGAACTTGGCATAAATCTTCTTCTCTCTCAACCTCTGTAGTACAATCCATAAAATGTTGTGCATGCTCCTCCTGGCAACGTGAGTAAACCAAGATATCATCAATGAATACTATGAAAAACGAATCATGATATGGCTGTAACACTTTGTTCATCAGATACATGAACGTTGTTTGGGCATTCGTCAGCCCAGAAGACATCACAAGGAACGCATAGTGACCGTAGAGGGTCCTGAATGTCGTCTTCAGAATATATGATTCTCGAATCTTCAACTGGTGATACCCGGACCTCAAATCAATCTTAGAGAATACCCTAGCTCGCTTAAGTTGGTCAAATAGGTAACCAATGCGTGGCAAAGGATACTTGTTCTTAATTGTACCTTTGTTCAACTGCATATAGTCAATGCACATCCACATGGTACCATCCTTCTACTTCACAAACACAACTGGTGCACCCTAAGGTGACATATTAGGCCTAATGAATGCCTTATCAAGAAGCTCCTGAAGCTACTATTTCAATTCTTTCAACTCTACTGGTACCATACGGTACTGAGGAATAGAAATGGGCTGAGTCTCCGGCATCAAGTCAATACCAAAATCAATATCCCTGTCGGGTGGCATGCCCGACAAGTCTGCAAGAAACACATCTGGAAAGTCTCGCACTACCGGACCAGAATCAATGGTAGGAGTATCAGCACCAACTTCTCTCATAAAATCAAAATATGGCAAAAACCCCTTCCCAACCATACATTAGGCCCTTAGATATGAAATCACCCTACTGGGAAGATAGTCCAGAGAACCTATCCACTCGATCCTAGGCAACCCCGGCATTGCTAACGTCACGGTCTTAGCATGACAATCCAGAATAGTATGATATGGGGACAACCAATCCATACCCAGAATCACGTCGAAATCAAACATACTAAGCAATAAGAGATCAACTCTAGTCTCCAATCCTCCAATAGTGACCACTCATGACAGATACACATGGTCCACGACAATAGCATCGCCTACCGGCGTAGATTGATGAAGAAGTGAAACTAAGGACTTACGAGGCATATCCAAAGAGCGAGCAAAATATGATGATACATACGAATAATTGGAACCAGGGTCAAATAATGTAGAAGCATCCATGTGGCATACTGAGATATTACCTGTAATCATTGCGTCTGAAGCAACAACCTCTAGCCTACCAAGGAAAGCATAGCATCGAGCCTGACCACCACCTGATCGGCCTCGCCCTCTAGGGCGACCTCTAGCTGCCTTAGCCCTACCCCGAGCAGGCTGGGCGGGTGGTGAAGTAACTAGTGTGGAAGTCATATCATGGGACCTCTATTATGGAACCCTACTCAATAACTTGGGGCAATCTCTCTTGATATGGCTCAGATCCCCGCACTCGTAGAAACCCCTCCTGACGGACTGCTGACCTTGATAACCCGAGGAACTGCCAGTAGAAACCTGGGAAGGTGAATCATGGTAAGAACTCTATAGTGGTAACGCACTGAAGGATGACTTCCCCAAACGAGCACGGTAGGAACCATGGCCAACCAGTGGACCACGATGAACCGCATGAGCAATCTGAGCGGGTCTATAAGGATGACCCATGTTGTGGTAGGACTGCCCTCCAGAAGAAACACTGCTAAATTCACCCAAACCATGATGCCACTTGGCCTCCCTCTCCTCACGCTCCTGACTACGAACCTGTACAAATCACCTATCAATATCAACCACCTCATCAAACCTAGCACCTGATGCAATCTCCCGAGTCATAACAAAGCGCAGTCCATAGTTGAGGCCATCAATGAACCTCCTAATCATCTCCCTCTCTATGGTAACCAACCAGATCGTGTGACAAGCCAACTTTAAAAATCTCAACTGATACTGGGTCACAGACATACCCTCCCGACGTAGCTGCTCAAACTTACCACACAGCTCCTCCCTGCGGGTCGGTGGCACAAACTTCCCCAAGAAGAGAACGGAGAACTCATGCCATGTAAGTGTTGCAGCGCCGACTAGCCTGCTCCACTCATAGCCCTCCCACCATCTGAAGGTTGTCCCCGATAGCTGTAAAGTAGTAAATGAGACCCCAATAGTCTCCAAAATACCCGCCGTTCGAAGCATCTGCTGGCATCTATCCAAGAAGTCCTGAGCATCGTTTGACTCAGCCCCACTGAATGATGGAGGCTTGAGCCTCCCAAACCTCTCTAGTCTCTTCTGCTCCTCTTCACTCATAGGGGGACCCACCTGGGTCTAAGTAACTACAACCGGCTAGGCTGGTAGTACCCCCGATGTCCGAAGTCCCTGTACCACATGCTCTGGAGTGCGGGCGGCCGGAGTCTGAGCACCTCCCCCGGCCTTAGAAGTGGCTGGTGCGGCCTGAACTAAAACCGCATGGGCAAGGCTAGTGCATAATGTCAATATCAGGGACAAAGCCTCTTGAAGGCCTGGAATCACAATGGGCATAGCTGGTGGCTAAGCTAGTCCCACCGACTCAACTACATCTGGAATCTGCTCTTGAGATGGAGCAACTGGTGGGTCTACAAGTGCTAATTTAGCTGCTGTACAAGTTTCACCTTAGCCTCTGCCGCTGCCCTGGCCTCTCGCGGCCCTAGCTGGTGGTACTGGTGGTCATCCACCCGGTCCCCGGTAACATATGTCCTCACCATCTATGATAGAATAGAATAGCAGAAGTTTAGTTTCCTGAATCAACAAATCCACACGACAAGAACACATGAAAGTGAAGTTTTCCTAAGGGTTTCGTAGCCTCTCGAAGATAAGCACAGACGTCTCTGTACTGTTCTACAAGACTCTACTAAATTTGCTCATGACTCGTAATGCCTATGTACCTACGGCTCAGATACCAACTTGTCACGACCAAAAATCCCAACCTGTCATAATGGCACCTTACAAACCGGCTAGGTAGGCCGAAACATGATAACGAAGGGAACATAATAACGAAATTCATAGAAATAGCATAAACCCGAAGTATCAATACAATAAAACCTACTAATACAATATAAATCCCCTCAAAAAACTGGCAAGTATAGAGTCACGAGCTACTACAACGGAATACAAGTATGAAACTAAACGATAAATACACTGCTGAACTATAACAGTAGTATGAAAGGAAAAGACAAGTCAAACTGCGACCAAGGGTGCAGTTCTACCTCGCCTCTAACAGATAGCCTAAAAAGCAACCTACTGCTGATAATTGGTCCCCACACCTAGATCTGCACAATTAGGTGCACAGTATAGTATGAGTACAACTGAACCTAATGTACTCAATAAGTATCATAAATAAACAGGGCAAGGTAAGAGAAGAATAAACTATTAATGATACTAGCTATCACCTGTGTAGTTTCATCTTCTAAACCGGTACAGAATGATATTGAAACCAAATCATCAAGTTTAATAAGAAAAACATATGTGTGTGTATATGTACAATTTCTCAAATACTCCGCTAAGACAATAGCTTGTCATATATAGGTTATATGCAGTTAAATCAGATAAATGTTCAAGGAAATTGTAAGTAAAGATGAAATGCAAAATCCAACAAAATACTAGCCAGATTCCCTCACTTTTCCATATCCGTTCCAAATCACTGATCAGTATTCCCAATATCCGAGAAACATGAGAGGGTGACCCTAGGGGGATATATCCATATCCACATGCAAGCACGGCCAATTCAACATGCTGCCTGTCCGGCGTGAACACAACCTCAATATCATAACTCGCCCGGCGTGGTCACAGGCATAACAGTACAATCCGCCCAGCGTGGTCACAGGCATATCAACACAATCCGCCCGGTGTGGTCACAGGCATAACAACACAATCCGCCCGACGTTGTCACAAGCATAACAACACAATTAACCTAGTGTGGTCACATGCATCCAGTTCAATCACATCATACAAGAGCAATTAAACAAGTATACATGTATGAAACGAGTGAATAACAAATCTCATACTCCTAGAGTGGTATAAATGACATGCTAAAGTGTAGGCATGTGCAAGTGTACTATCATGGCTTAAACTGGCAATTTTCATCAAAGGATAACATTTATCAGTTCATTCATGGATTAAACCCCTATGTGGCCTCAAACATGGCCCAAATAGTTCACAACAATATCACAAATCTGCAAAGCACCATAGTTAAAGGTTTAACAGTCAAATTCTAGGCTTGTGAGAGCATTAGCACAACTCAAACATGAATAAATAACCCCGGTGTCGGTACGTGGGTTCATCCCCACGCATGTGCACACCCAATAGCACGTAACTATCACAACAATTCGAGCAACTAGTGCCTCAATCGAGTTTAGATAAATTATTTGCCTCAAGCATATTAAATCACTCTGCTAGCAAGCCCTTCCCATGCGTATCGACCTCCGGAAGGCTAGAATCTAGCCAAAATAATGTAATTCTATCAACAAAAGTTATATGAATTGATTCCAAATCATAAAGCTAAGATCGTTAACTAAAACAAAAAAGTCAACCCAAAATTCAACCCCAGGCCCACGTCTTGGAATCCAATAAAATTTAAAAAATCCAAACACTCATTCAATGGTGAGTCCAACCATACTAAAATCATTCAAAATCCGACCTCAAATAGCCTTTCAAATCCTCAAAATTCAGTCTAAGAAGTTTCACCATTTTCCTCAAATTTTCCAACTCAAATTACGAATTAAATAGCAAAATCCGAGTTAGAATCACTTACCCTGATGATTTCCTTGAAAATCCCTCAAAGAAATGCCACAAATCGAGCTCTCTAGGTCAAAAGATAAAAATGAATGAAAAACCCTCGAACGTCTATTTCTGCCCAGCGATTTTTGCTTTTGCGTTACAACAGCCGCTTCTGCGGCTCCGCACCTTTGGAAAATCCATTGCAGGTGCGGCTTTAACTCAAGCCAATAGTCTACGCTTATGCGGTCCAAATAGCACACCTGCGCTTCCGCTTCTGCGCACACACACCTGCGGACCAAGCCCGATTTTGCGCCCCCAAGCCACTTGGCAAATTCTGTGTTTGTGACCTAACCTCCGCATCTGCGACCTTGTAGGTGCAGAATATTCCTCGCAGTTGCACTCCCAGGCCATCTCCAAAAATATTGCACCTGCGACGACCCCACCCTACCTACGTGACCACACCTGCATCCACTCCCTCCGCAGTGCGATAACACCAGACTTCAGCAGCAACAACAACTCTCCAAGTCAAAGTTACAATCCGTTTTAAATCTGAATCTCACTCGAGGCCCCCGGGAACCCATTCAAATATATCAACAAGTCCTAAAACACGATACGAACTTAGTCGAAGCCTCAAATCACGTCAAACAACATCAAAAACACGAATCACAACCCAATTCAAGCCTATTAAAATTAATGAATTTCCAACTTCTACAATCGACACCGAAACATACCAAACCAACTCCAGAACTGAAATTCGAGCCTGGTAACCATAAAGTCAAATATCGGTCAAACGTCTCAACTCTCCAAACATTAACTTTTCCAACTTTTGCCAATTCAAGCCAAAATCACCTACGGGCCTCCAAATCACTATTCGGACACTCTCCTAAGTCCAAAATTACCATACGGATCTATTGAAAACATCAAAACTCCATTCCGGAGTCATTTACACATAAGTCAATATCCAGTCAACTCTTTCAACTTAGGCTTTCTACCTTGGGACTAAGTGTCCCAATTCATTTTGAAACATCCCCGAAACCAAACCAACCGCCCTGGCAAGTCACATAAGAACAAAAAAATAGAGAATATGCAATAAGTGGTGGAATGGGGCAACAATACATAAAATGACCGGTCGGGTCGTTATACTAGACCCAAAGAGAATAACAAGTGTCAATGAATCAAGGGCTAAGGAGAGAATTCCACTCTAGGTCGATGCCCCCTTTGAATTCCCAGACACTTTAAACTTCCCAAGGGTCTCAAGGCACAGGGCAATTCTTGTGCCGGGGAGAGCAGCCCAACCTCGAGTTAAACTCTACTCCCAAATACCCCTAACAACTAACGACTCATTCTTCCCTATATGTTTGAGTGTAAATGAGGCTCTTTCAATGTAAACCAACCACTATGACATTCCCTACCACAGAAGAAAACCCTTTCTTAACATAATAACATAGGAAACATAGAAACATTTTATTCTTCATGACTATGTTTCCAGTACTAAATGAATGAAACACGTATTGAGCATGTTTAAAAGTCAAGTTTCCAACCACACATGGAGACAGGAACACTTATACTATTATTGTTAAATAACCAAACAACTGGAGTCACGCATCTCATAGACAGATAAAAGCACATAGTTTAGAGCTATAACAGCTTAGGGATACAGATGTTATTGCCCTAATAAATTGATCACATATTAGTTTAACATCAGATATTGTCATTAGCACACACATAGGTTAATAATACTACTTGGAACCTTTTGAAATCCTCAGTAAAGATTCAAACAATGACATAGGCAAGTTATTGTACTCAATCAGTAACAACAAGAGGTTTCTCCATGACCAGGTTCAATTCAGATTAACATGAAAAGAGAGAACTGAGTGCAGTTTCTAAACACTATTTAGAAGTACGAAGTCATAAAGGATAAACAAATATTTATTCCAAACTTTCATTCATCCCCACATATAGAGATTTCAACCAAAGTTATGACCTCACAAGATAGGATGAGTCTCAACCATTACAAAATCTGATTGTCAATATCATTAAGGGTTTAAAAACAGGGAAACACTATACTATGCAGACTTAACTCAGTTGTACAAACTAGGGTTAATAGCTAGACATGGTGGTGTTTCACTCGACTTATAAACAATTAACACTCAAATACAGCAGACACAACTATAATCTAATTCATAAGAGGTAGGCTGATCATAAACAAATATATGTGTAGAATGATCACTGATGTTCATAGAAGTTAATCCTAATAAGACTGTTTCATACTTAGAGATACAACTAATAGTTTGACATAGATATAAAGCTTTCATAGTGATGGCTCAATGAATACTTAAAGATTTACAAGCACTTATGTAAAGAAAGGAGGGCATTTAAACACTTAAACTTCATATATTTTAGTTAAGTGATGAAGAGTTAAACTGTGAGATTTCATGTTTGTTCTAGTTAGGATCATCTAACAACAACCTCAAGTATAGAATAACAGAACTCAAATAATATAGCATGAGAGGCATGAATATTATAACAGAACATTAGAGGAAAGTTTGTAGTCTAGGTAGATATGAGAAATTATTAAGTCATTCAAGCAGCTTAATCACCTACGATGTTTAATACAGAATTGAAGTCATTAAGCTCATATAGCAACTCAATCAATACCAATTAGAGATACTTAGAAGCACAACAAATGACCATAAATTAACAACACAACATTATGAACTAGAAATAACATCTAAAACACTAATGACAAACATCATAAATGGAAACAACTAATAAAAGACAGTAGGCATGCTCATTATATTTGAGTGAAATAGTCAAAAGAGAAAGGGTAGAGGTGGATTGACCTCCTTTTGAGTAGCAAACCAAACAAAGACTCTTTTTTAGCCATATAGAATCAAGAATTTAAACTCTAACCACTGTAAGGCTCAGAATGAGAAAGAAATTAGAAGTTAGTTAGAAAATCCTAGCTTGATTTTTTACTACTCAAGACTAAAATCGATATATTCTTTGTTTGTTAAGTGATTTTGTGGTGTATCTTCTGTTGTATATTTTCTGTGTGTTAGGTGAGAATATTAAAAGCCCCTATTTATAGTGGTTGTGAAGTATTAGGGTTCCAGATTCAAATCAATAGTAGAGAGAGTGACGGAGGAGTTGTGATGCAAGCACAATCGAGTGAAAATCAGAGACGAGCATGGATGAATAATAGTGAAAGGTAATTACCTAGGCATGGGGAAATGAGAGATCGACCGTTGAAGCATGAGAAACCATCGGTCAGAACCCTAATACATAGAGGTCATTGCATTGGACCTTTTAATATCGACTAGCAATGATGAAGCCAGCTAATGTCCTCATTCTTGCTTCGATATGAAAGGTCATAAGAGAAAATCAGACGAATTCAAGTTCCACATGACTCCTTGATTAGTGCTTTTTAAATCAAATGGTGAAAACGGAAAGAACAACAAGATTTAAAGTACATTAGCAAAATGGATAACCATGCTTGCCATTGATTTGAAAGCTCACAGGCGATTTGAAGTTTCATCTTTGGGGTTAAGGTTCATATTTGAGGATTTCAAACTTGATCGATTAAAGAGGAAAGGGTTCAGCGGGAATTATGAATGCATGAAATAGTAGGGATGAATCTGTGAGATATTTGAGACCTTGCACGAATCTGTGCAAGGTTTTATTGATTGATTAGGTGAAGGGAGTTGAGAGAGTAGAGAGAAAAAGGAAAGAAGGAGCGACTGAGTGTGGGAGGAAATGATTTAGGGTTAGAAAGAAGGGTGGTCATCTCTAGGTTAAGATAGGGAGACGAGATCTGGGCCGTTGGATCTAATGATCAACAATCCTGATAATTCGGGCACTTAAGGGTTTTGGAGAGGAATTTTGGTGGCTGCCAAATTATAGTGTTTTGATGGTGCAAATGAAATCTGTGGGCGAGTGTTTTTAAATTAAAGGGAAAACGAAGATAAACTGTGAGCCATTGATTCAAGAAACGGATGGCTCAGATTTGTTGTGCTAGTTTTGTGAGTAAGCATGATGTGTGACGTGGAATGATCTCATTGGTTCAATGGGAATGGCATGGATTGCCAAAGAGGAGAGGGAGGGAATTGGACTTGGGTCATTTTCGGACTGGGCTTGTGTATTGGGCTGGTTTAATTTAAGAAATGACCATTGTGTAATTAAGTAAGGAATTGCAATTGTAGCCTTTTAGTTTTTAATCTTTTTAAATGAACTTAAATAAACTTAATTATTTTTAATAAAATGTAGTAAAATTAAAAATATCAAATATAATACTAACTATTATAATTAATTATTTATAAAATACTTTATTTTCTAAATTATAACACTAGTTTTTAATTAACAACATAGTAATCTAATTAATCAAAATTTGATTACAGAATAATAATGCTAGGTTATTCATTTCAAAACTAATACTTGATTAATTTGTAAAAATAGGTAATTATTGATAGAAAATACTTTCAAAACACTCAATGTAAACATTCAATGCCCCTCTTTGACCGGAGATGATGAAAGAGTTTTCGGGCAAAGAAATTGAACCACAACCAATTTTGTCTCGACTTTAGGCATTCATTATAGGAATGGCACAAAGATTATGAGCTGCAAGATTGGGAGTTAAGAAGATTTTGCGAGGATTTTTGGGAAGTTGGGGCCTAATTCTAGCTTTGAACTGCTTACATACCTCGGGCTTAACGAGGACCAGGCCTCATGAAGCGATACTCGCAAGAACTGCCCTAGTATTCTATTATGGCGATACGACAAGACGGAGGATTGGGCACTCACGAAGCTTGAATTTTGCTGCTTGACTTGAAGGATTTGAAGATTTGGAGTTGCATTGGCTGTTTTGTGCTTGAACTTGGATCCTTGGCCTGCTAATGAGTTTGTTATCTCTCATAGCGTTGTAGGTTGGTCTGCTGCTTAGATAGAGTTCCACATTGCGAAATATGTTCCTGAAAATAATGAAATATACACATACCCATATATTGCAATGCAGAATATATTAAAATGTAATGTAAGTGATATAACAATGATGATGCCTGCCTGCTGGCGAACCATTATTTGGGATCAGGATGATGGTATACTTGAACTTGACTCAATTTGTTAGCCGGATTGTGTACCGTTCCGTAGCGGTTCGAGCATTTACAAGTGTCTCCGCTTGTTGGGAGAGCTTGACTTGTAGAGTGCGTCTCCTCTTGCTGGGAGAGCTTTGCACTGATAATTGTCTCCGCTTGTTGGGAAATCTAAACTTGTAGAGTGCGTCTCCGCTTTTCGGGAGAACTTTTAACTGAGAAATGTCTCCGCTTGTTCGGAGAGCTTGATTTATATAGTGTGTCTCCGCTTGGTGGGAGAGCTTTGCACTAAATGTAATGTAATCTCCACTTGGGAGCGATTGACTTAAATTGTTATCATCCCTGAAGCTGCAAGAGAAAAATGTCAAAACATTCGAGGTAATAGCAAAGGACAAGAAACGTTGCGGCCATCGATTGGCAGAACCTCGGTGACTAGGTTTGCGACTGTCTACTATGGACTCCATTGAAATGGAGCAGCGATGCATATTGTTCCGTTCGTGGAATGAACAGTTTGCTATAAACAAGGCTTCGATTGGTGAAGTCAACGTTTGAGTTTTGTACAGGGAGCTCCGATCGATTGAGCTGACGGTTTGCTATATACATGGATTCAATTGGAAAGGCCAGTGGTTCATTTTGTACAATATGCTCCGATTGGTTGAGCAGGTTGTTTGCTATACATGGCTTTAATTGGAGAAGCCAGCGGTTTGTTTTGTACAAGGTGCTACGATTGTTTGAGCAAGTGGTTTGCTACAGGGTGTCTTTTTCGTATCAGTAGTCTGACTCCGAGGTAACTGCAAAGGATTCAAGGATTAGCTTTAGTTGTAGCAAAATAATTTAACTAAAGGAGAAAGGGTGATAATCCTGGGAAAGTGGAGGATCCTTCATTTACCCCAGTGTGGTCCCAATATTTCCTTGCTTCATGATGACCCTACACTCAAAGAATTATTCTTAGTGGGGGAGAGGGGTTGGTTTGTGTCGACCACAGTGTCGGTTTTTCCTTGGCCCTTGATAAGGCTACGCCATGAAGTTCGGTAGGTCGAACAAATTACTGTATTTTTAGAAAACATTTAGAAAATTTTATTTTAAGAAAAATGTCGTCCTTCCGTATCATGAAAAGTTACGAAAGGTTCTCCAAACACGAGCTTCGCTTCTTGAAAACTTCATCCTGTTGATGTGGATCCTTCGTGATGCTTTGGCAACGGGGCTGCTTGTCGTTGCGACTGCGTCCTAATTTAAACTAATGCATTTCAAAGATTTTTCCTAAGGATTGACCAAACCCTTTCAACTTGCCTACATATTCAAAACATAATCAAGTATGAACGTAGTTCGTGGATGATGATAAAAATATGATGAAGATGACTGAGCCTGAATCAGGAAGCCTACGTATCTAAATGGAATTAGGTCAATACGTAGTTCAATTACAATAGATGAAAAATGATGAGATTAAGTATGAAATGGCTGAATCTGACTCAGACTGCCTACGTATCCAAATGCAATCAGACCAAAACGTAGTTCAATTACAAAGGATGACTGAATACGATGAGGATTGCCTATGTATTCCTTCCTGAGGAAATAAAATCGGCATAGTTTGAGAGAAACATACAAAAATGATGTTTGGATCTTCTATTACAAAAGAAAGGAGGGAGAGAAACTGAAGCCTACGTAGGTTGCCTACGTATCCCTCTGTGGGAAGTCATGTTGAACGTAGTTCGATTACAACAAAACCTAACTCTATTTGTCTTCAAACAACGTATTTCTTGACTGCGTCTGAGTTGATGGGCTTCGTGTTGATTCTTCCATCCATTTATGCCAAGATTATGGCTCCGCCCGACAACACTTGGTGAACCACATAAGGGCCTTGCCAATTTGGTGCGAACTTTCCTTTGGCTTCTTCTTGGTGGGGAAAGGTTTTCTTTAGGAGCAACTGCCCTGGTGTGAACTGGCAAGGCTTCACCCTTTTGTTAAATGCATTGTCCATCCTGTTCTAAAATAGCTGACCATGGCATACTACATCCATTCTCTTCTCGTTGACGAGAATGAGTTGCTCCTGTCTGACCCTTATCTAGTCTACATCGTTCAACTTTGCCTCTCGAATGACTCTTAATGATGGTATCTCGACCTCTGCGGGTATCTCGGCTTCGGGGCCATAACATGTATGGCGTTACTCAAGTGGATGTTCTCATAGTGGTTCGACAGCCCAGTAAGGTGAAGGATAGTTTCTCGTGCCATTGTCTGTGATCATCCACTATCTTTCACAGGATCCTCTTGATAATTTTGTTGGCTGCATCGACTACCCCATTTATTTGTGGTCTGTAAGCTGTGGAGTTGTGGTTGATGATTTTGAACTTCTCACGGATTGCTCTCATGAGGTCGCTATTGAGGTTAGCGGCGTTGTCAGAGATGATCGACTCCGATATTCCAAATCAGCAAACGATGTTGTTTCTAACAAAATCTGCCACTACCTTCTTTGTGACGGCCTTGTAGGTAAATGCTTCGACCCATTTACTGAAGTAGTTGATGGCTACAAAAATGAAGTGATGCCCACTTAATAAAGCGGGCTCTATAGGTCCAATGACGTCCATGCCCCAAGTGGCGAACAACCAGGGTAAACCCATCACATTAAACTCATTCGGCAGAACGCGGATGAAATCCTCGTGCATCTAGAAATGGTGACACTTCTGTACGTAGCGGATACTATCACTTTCCATAGTCATCCAAAAGTATCCAGCTCTCAATATCGTCTTAGCTAATGTGAACCCGTTCATGTGGGGTCTGCATGTTCCTGCATGTATTTCTTCCAATAACCTGGTCGCCTCGGCGGAATCTACATATCTCAACAAACCCAAGTCAGGGGTCCTCCTGTATAGGACTTTGCTGTTAAGGAAAAAGTGATTTGCCAACCTCCTAAGGGCTTGTTTCTGACTATTAGTAGCATTGTCCGGGTACTCTGTGGTTGCAAGGAATCTCCTGATGTCGTGGTACCACGGTTTACCATCTGCCTCTTCATCTACATGGAAGTAATAGGCATGTTGATTCCTGATCTCTACCTGGATAGGGTCGATGTAGTTCTTGTCTGTATGCTCAATCATGGATGATAGTGTTACAAGGGCATCGGCGTGCTCGTTCTGAATCTTGGGAACGTGCTTGAACTCAGTCTTTGTGAACTTCTTGCATATCTCTTTTACGCAGTGCAGGTACGGAAGGATCTTGACATTTTCTGTGGACCACTCCCCTTGGACTTAGTGTATCAATAGATCGGAATCACATATAGCCAAAATCTCTTTAACGTTCATGTCAATTTCCATTGTGATCCAAACGATGCACGCTTCATATTCAGGCATATTATTGGTACAAGGGAATCTTATATTTGCCGATGTTGGATAGTGCAATTCGGATTCCAAAATTAGGACTGCCCCAATTCCGAGTCCTTTGAAGTTTGCTGCTCCATCAAAAAATATTCTCCATCCAGGGTATGATTCTGCAATATCGTCTTTGGCAAATAATAACTCTTCGTCGAGAAAATACATAGTGAGTGGCTCGTAACTCCCATCCATTGGATTCTCTGCGAGGTGGTTGCCTAATGTTTTCCCCTTGATAGACTTCTGAGTTATGTACACAATGTCGAATTGGCTGAGGAGAAATTGCCATTTAGCTAGCTTTCCGGTCAACATCGGCTTCTGAATGATGTACATGAGCGGGTCGAGCCAAAATATCAGATGTGTAGTGTGTGCTGACATGTAATGCCTTAGTTTTTGTGCGATCCAAGTCAGAGCACAACAAGTGCGTTCTATCAAGGTGTATTTGGCTTCGCATGGAATGAAGTTCATAGTTAAGTAGTAGATGACCTATTCTTTTCTCCCAGTTTTGTCATGTTGTCCCAACACACATCCGAAGGCGTTATCCAAGGCTGACAGATATAGTAACAATGGCTTCTCATGCTTGGGAGCAACCAACACATGTGGATTTGTCAAATACACCTTAATTCTGTCGAAGGCTTTCTAACACTCTTCTGCCCATTTTGTGGCAGCATCCATTTTTAGCAACTTGAAAATAGGTTCACATATTACCGTGGACTGAGGTATGAAATGATTGATGTAATTCAGTCTAACCATTAAACTCATCACATCTTTCTTACTCTTGGGTGTTGGAAATTCCTGAATGGCCTTGATTTTTGATTGGTCCAGTTCTATCCCTTTTCTGCTTACGTTGAAGCCTAACAATTTTCAGCAGAGACTCCGAACGCGCATTTTTCCGGGTTCAATTTCATGTTGTACCTCTACAGCCGCTTAAAATATATCTTCAAATAGTCTAAGTGCTCTGAACTATTTCGAGACTTGATGATAACGTCATCAACATATACTTCGATATCCTTGTCAATCATGTCATGAAAAATGGTGGTCACGGCCCTCATGTAGGTGGCACCGGCGTTCTTGAGACCAAACATCATGACTCTATAGCAGTAAACTCCCTAAGGTATGGTGAAGGCTGTCATTTCTGCATCTTCCTCGTGCATCATGATCTAGTGGTATCCAGTGAAACAATCCACGAACGACTCTAGTTGATGCTTCGCACAGTTGTCAATGAGGATGTGGATATTTGGTAAAGAGAAGTCATCCATTTGACTAGCTTTGTTGAGATCTCGGTAATCCATGCATATCATGACCACCATCTTTCTTGGGTACTGGGAGGATATTTTCCAAACAACTGGGATAATTGGTGACCCTTACCACATTCGCCTCTATCTGCTTGGCTACTTCCTCTTTGTTCTCAGACTCAAAATCGGGTTGAATTTTCTGGGTTTTTGCTTTACTGGTGGTCTGACAGGATCGGTAGGCAGTCGATGCGAGACAATGTCAGTACTTAATCCCATCATGTCATCATATGGCCATGCGAACACATTGATGTATTGTCAGAGGATCAGCCAGTGTTTCCCTCTACTTGGCTTCTAGGTGAATGTTGATTCTGGTTTCTTTCACGTCTTCTTCACTTCCGAGATTGACCACTTCCTTTTCTTCGAGGTTGGGCTTTTTTTGACTCTCCAGTTGTTCGGTCTCTTGTAGTAGATTGTCTGGCATCATACTATCATCGTATTACGTGTAATCTAGGTCATTTCGCTCGACAGTTTTCTTAGATGTCACAATTACAGAATGCGGATTTTAATCGTTTTGATTTCTAAAAAGAAAAACTAAGTATAAATGAAGCAGTAAATAAAGTTGCAATATTTTAAGTAAATGATTTGTTACAACCCATATCTGCGTATGTTAGATCACGCCATAAGTTATTCGATGTAAATCCAAGAAGATATTATCTTTGATATGATAAGAAGTTAATCCTATTGGTCTTAAATGATACAGCGGTGTATAGGAGTAGTTAACAAGTATTAGAAGTTAAACGAATCAAGGATGTTGTAACCCGTATTTTGGTTAAAACTAGAGGTGGTTAATATTCTCAGGAGGTCATGTTTTAAGGTATTTTAATCATATAATATACGTATCATAAGTCTTGAAGTCAAACGAGTTATGAAACAAAAGTCGACAAAAGTTGTCGCAACTTACATTCAGAATTTTACTTAAACTTCAGATCGAAAGTTAATAAGCTCTTCTCCCAAATTACTTGGAATTACGGGGTGATATATCCACCAAATTGATTATATATGAGTCTAGTTTCAAACGCATAAAACCGTTCGTCGATACGACATTGGAGTAGAGAGATTTTCGCATTTCCGCGAGACTGCGCAAGCAGTTCTCTATGGGACCCACATAGGCGGTTGAGATATATTTATATATATATGAAATGCCTTAAGCCCGTTTTAACTCATTCTTTTCACTATATTCAGACCATAGACACCTAACAATACTCTGTCAATGTTCTCTCATGATTCAAGACCCAAGAAAATGGCAAACAACACAAATCAAGTGTCGGGAATCCCGTGGCGCTAGTACGTTTCTTGTTCTTCTTATTGTTGCTTATTTTGGTGTGATTCCAGCTCGTGTGGAAGGTTTTTGTAAGTGGTTTAAGTTCTGTAAAATACTCTCTCAAGTTTTTAATATCAATCCTAGGTGATTTCAAGTCTTCCAATGTGATTCTAGTGCCGAAACAAACCTGAACCCACCGCTACTTTCGCTTTCTTGTTCTTGTGGCCGCATTGGAGGGATATTTCGTGGTGAAGTAAGGTCAAATTGGAGTTGTTCTATCTGTTTAAAGGCAAGGAACCGCTTACTCTACATGTATTTAAGATTATCCAAGTCGTGTCTAAGTCGTTGAAGCTAGAACTTGTGACATATCTATGGAAAGACTTGTTAGTAATGTTGTTGGTTGGTGGACTATTTTGGGAGGCTTAATATGATTATTATTGATGTTTCTTGGGATCTTTGGTGATAGTTTTAACTTGTGGAAAGTCATATAAATAGATGAGGTGCTGTCTGTTTCATCGTAAAATAGGTTGCGCTCGATATATAATAGTTACGATGCTTAAACGATAACAATAGTATCATTTCTCTTATTGTATACTAAGGAGTCGTGACATTTGCATAGCTTGAGGTTGGGCAGTATATACAAGGTATGCGAAGCTATCACTTTCCTTCTTTTGCACAACTCCGATTTTACATAATGTGATGAACGAGCTTCCAAAGATACTCTACTCTTAGAAGCTAGCAATACTTACATTGTTTCCCTTCTTATGGAACGATTGATGTTAATGTTACTTCTCTTATTCTTTTGTTATAAATGTTGTTGGTACATCCTGATTCTTTTAAGATCCATGATGAAGAGTTAGTCCTAATAACGTGTACAGACATTACCGACCTTACGCCACTCCGAAAGGTTCATAATGTGATTCCAATGAGTCATCATGCATTATATACATGTACCTATTTTACTCTACCGAGTCGCGCTATAGTCGGCCGGCTATGGCATCTATTGTGCAACCACAAATCAGTTGGGTTTTACCGAGCTTCACGTGGTCGGGTACGATTCTACCAAGCCTTATAATGGCCGAGTACGTTTTTACCGTGCCTAATACGGCCGGGTACGAAATGATGATGATGATGCCCACAGAGGTGCATGTTTTTAAAAGTACATGTGTGTGTGTGTATATATATATATATATATAGAGAGAGAGAGAGA